>CABFPE010000045.1:1961351-1978234 GCA_900660155.1 Hofstenia miamia
TATATATATATATATATATATATATATATAAATTCATTGGTCACTTACACAGATCAAATAGTAATTACAAGATTAGAATGATTATTATAGATCGTTGTATAGGTTTATAATAATCTACACGCACGAAAAATATTGCTAAGGCAGTTATCATTTATAGACTGTTCACTTTCTACGTTTCTTTAAAGTACGTTATTCATCTTATACCAAATGATACAAAAAATATATTCTAGTGCTTGGTTTTACCTTAATACTGCTTGCTTGCCGCTGAAGCAAATAATTATTTTACTCGAAATTTCCGCAAAATTCACACCCTTAAGAATATTGAATCTATAATAATGCAAGCTTTGGACAAAAAATTAATAATAATCATAATTATTTACATAATAATGATGGGTAGTTTTGAATGGATTATTTTCAACTGTTATTATTCCAATTTGTTGGAAACTAGGTAAAATTTGTTGAGGTTTTCATATTTAGCTTTGACATTAAACATTACGTAATTAAGATATTTAAATCTCATTGAAATAAGCAAGGTAAATGTATTCTTGCACATGAATACCATGTCAAAATTTTTATAAAACAACTATGTCATTTTAAATCCAGTTTGGACCATTGAACTGAAAATGTACATAAAAACATTGTTCAATGATATTTTTATGCTACAAGCAACTTTATCCTATCACATTATCTGGAGACTACACGTTTTGGATTCTATCAATGCATGAATTTGATCATGGACAGGATGTTCGTTTCGGCCAGAAAATACTGCGTATCTTGTGAAAATAGCAATTTTTAAAATTAATAACATTTTTTAAATTTCAATTGTTATTCACTGCAACGCTCCATCCAAAAGCAATAAAGTTTTATCACATTATACTTTTTGGAATAATTAAGGTTTGCATATTGACACGTGTCATGCTGATCGTCTGATCACGCAATTTTAGCTAGCTTATGAAATGCCATTACTATTGCTGATACTCTTTAGACAGTATGGAACTCTCATTAAGGAACTCTATTAAAATTACAATCGTTTTCTATTTACGCGACGCATTGATTGCCCGCTATTTTATTGGGAGTATCTCAGATGATTGACAAGGATATATCGAGCGCGAATTGGTTAAAAAGTTGAGTTATAAATTAGATGGAAAGTTTGATGAATGTAATTATTTAGCTGTATAAAGACATTTAATTGATTTTCTGGTGAGTAAGTGATAAATTTCACTGACTTTATATTCAATCTTTCCGCAATCAACACATTCCATTAATCAATTGTATAAAACCGGAATGTCTCTTGAAAGCGAATACTTCTTTTACCTAGTTTCTTACCCCATCGTATAATCTGACAAATTTAGAATCCTGCACAATTTATAACTTTGTTTTAATTGTTTTCTCTTTGCCACTATTGAAAGCTGACTTCTTTCTCAGAATTTGCCTCTAGCTTTAAAAGTTGGCAGAAATTTTAATATTGGTTTAGAATCACCACCTCTTAGTTAAGTCGTTATAGTTATAGTTATAGTGCTATTTCAACATATTCTATACAACTGAACTTAAAAGTTTATCACACTGTTTCATGCAGCAACAAAAATTTCTCAATATTCATACATAAACAAATCAGTTTCGTGGTTAGTTAGAATCACTATTACCGCTTGATTTTTTTGAAGTTAACCACGTGATATTATTGTTTGTGTGAAATTGTGAATTCGTTTTGCTTGTATATATATATATATAGAGAGAGAGAGAGAGGAGCTGGGGGCTATACATTTTTGGTCCAGGGTCCATATTGATTCTATCGCGTGTTAAATTTTTCACTATTAGTCATTGGTACTGTATTCAAATTAAAAATTGTTAATGGAGATATTGCTTAATTATTTTAGTTTACCAAATATAATATAACAGCAATATTAACTCAAATTAGTCTCAATTCTGGTTGAAATTGAAAGGTAGGTATCGGTTGCGTACTTGTGCCGTCTACATTTTGTTTTTTGGTCCGGATGACTGACTACTACATAGCTATGCTGAATGTATTGTAATGTGATGAATTAGCTCATTTGTCAAACTTAGTCTCTCTCTGCCTTATAGCAGACCGTTTTCCTCGGGAGCAAAAGCTGAAGCAAAATATAAAATGCAGGTGGCGCAGGAGCTAGAGACAAAGCTTGGTGTTTGTAGAACATTCCAACTCCAAAGCTTTTTTAAGATGGCATTTTTATTAGTTCATTTTTGTTCCACAAAGCTTTGATGTGACAAAAATTGTAAACAAATTCGCCGAAATTTTTAAAAATTCCCAAATATTTGTCGAAGCCGGAGCTCGAGCTAAATTTTGATAGGAGTATGACCCGGAACGGGAGTTGGAGCAATTTCATATTTGAGCCTGCTCCTAAATTCTGATTCATATAAATGCTGAAGTGTGAGTAAATTATTGCCCGAGTCGTATTCGTTTGATTTTAGAGAATTTTGAAGGACTCTATTTAATTTTGCTTCATTTTTCAGGTTGTCGTAGAAACTCCAATAGCATTAACCATTTAAATTTTCTAATTTGTAGCAATCTATTTTCCAATTTGAAATATTGCAACCGATTGAATTTCTTGAAGTTTTTTGCTGCTCTTTTATTTAGATTATATTCAAAGAATTCTGAAAATACTAAACCTACAAAATGCAATTTAGAAGCGTGTTTGTTGTCTGAAAGACGGGAAACGATATCTTCAAATTACATTCATATTTCGCCAAAATCATTTTCAATTAGTAAATCAAGTCTTTGGAAGGCATTAATTTGTTTCCTATTTTGCTTTTATTTCTATTTTCCTTGTGCACCGCTAATTGTAAATTATTTGTCCCCTTTAAGAATTGAGGTCTGCGAGAAGTGATGTCGGTCACACTTCCGTAATTAGTTAATTTAATAGGACATTTTTCCACCATGACTTCGCTTATTGATTTCAAATCTCCATCTCTTTTGTTAATTTGGGCATAGGAAGCTCAAACTGTTTTATCTAAATTGTTCGAACATTTTTCCTTCAGTTATTCCGTAGCCTAGACTCGTAGTAACCAAGCTTCCTATCTTCAAACGTTGAATCCCACCACAAAATTTAAAAGTTCAAATAACAGCATTTTTCTGTTGAAATCATTTTCCGTCAATATATTTAGGAATAGAATAATTTTCAAATGTAANCAGCATTTTTCTGTTGAAATCATTTTCCGTTAATATATTTAGAAATATAATAATTTTCAAATATAATAGCCACAGCATATCTGATTATGTAATGTTTTTAAGTTCATTAATAGAATAACAGTTCAAATGTAAAAAGTGATCAGCTACCATGTTTGACTGNTCAAACGTTGAATCCCACCACAAAATTTAAAAGTTCAAATAACAGCATTTTTCTGTTGAAATCATTTTCCGTCAATATATTTAGGAATAGAATAATTTTCAAATGTAATAGCCACAGCATATCTGATTATGTAATGTTTTTAAGTTTATTAATAGAACAACAGTTCAAATGTAAAAAGTGATCAGCTACCATGTTTGACTGGATGTTATTGCTATTATACTTATAATATGATAAAAAATTCTGTCCTATTTGACTGTTATGTAGCAACAAATTTCAGCTGATACTGCTAAAGAAAACTATTCTAGTTTCTGTCACTTGACTGATGAGAACAATTTTGATACAAATTTTGATACCCAAATTATTTTGTCAAGTCGACATCAGAACCTATGCCTCAGTTTTTTTAAAGCCAAACACAACTAGACCAAGATATCGCACAAGTCCAACAGTGTAAAAAATATGTAGGCTTGTAAATGTATTGCAGAGATGCAGCCAGGTCAATTTTCTTAAAACCGAACTTACCTGATCACTTTTTTGTAAAAAATGCAGTGGGTAACAGAAGACTTTTCTCAAATATAAATTTTTGATGTTGATTTTTATAGTCCTACTATGGTTCTACGCAATCATCCAGTCCCATGTGATTTGCAGGTTAAAATCCCATGGGGCTAAATATTTAATTAGGGTTGGAATTATAAATGAACAAACTGGAACCACTGATTTCAGGACATTACTACTAATTTGTGCTAAAAATGAAATTTTGCTGACAAACCACATGGGACCAGAATATTTCGTGGGATTGATATTGAATGGGACTGGGACCAAGAACATTCTGGTCCAACAGAACACTGCATTATACTATGAAATATGTCAGTTTTAAAATAAGATTAAATATTTTGACACTATTGAATCCTCTCAGTGTAGTTGTCTTTTATGAAAAATACAAATATGTTTGTTTTCTTCCCAATGAAGTGCTATTTGTTTTTTGTGCTCTTAAAATACAGCCTTGAACATTAGAAGAAGAATACCGACATAAAAATGGAAATTTTAAGTAAAAAAAATAATTGTTACACGAAATATTCAAATTTTTATGTCATCTAGTTTTACTAGTGTTGTGTTTAAAATGCAATAAGTTCAACTTTTTTATGAGCAGGCGACTTCCAGTGTTCTATAGTATATTTCAAACTAGTGAAATACATATCGTCTGATTCATGCAAACTATGCTAAGGACTTTCTGAAATATTGGATTATGCTTGGTATCTATTAAATTTTTCTTTTCCAGTGTAGCTTAGCGCTAAGTCAAATATAATAACCAACTTTCATCTGGCGTAATAATAAAACACCCTGAAACCGAATTTTTACAGTTGGATTACTTTTGCATGAAGCTATTGGTACATGATTACATATAACTGTCAAATTATTCGGATTCGATTGATATTTTCTTTTTTTAAATTGATTATCAATAATGTTTTTGTAGATTTTTCGTAAATATAAATACGTTAACTAATGATTGCAAGAAAGTAATGAGATCGCAGATCATTAAACCTACATTTTATGTAGGTTTTTTGTAAATTCACTTCGAGTATAGTGTTTCTTAGATTAGCATACCTTAAATATTGTTTTCAAACTTTAATAGTTTTTACTTTTTTAAATTGAACTTTTTATAATCAACATCGCTTTTCAACAAGTATGCCTTTTGCTATTACTTGCGCTTTGTTTAGTTGCTCAAATTAACTTGTAAGTTTGTCTGGCACTACATGTTTTAGAAAGGTTTTCCAGGCATGCAGTCAGTACAATGGTGTAGTCCTTTATTTTTCGTATATGTTTTCATTGGCTGTAAACTGCATTTCGTGTCAAATTTGATTGGTTGTGTATTTATTTCGTGCATTATTTTTATATTCAGCCAATGGGAACACTTTGTGTAATTGGATCACTGCACCATAGAAGTTGTTCTGGAAGGCCGTTCATGTTGTTAATTAATTAATGTAAAGTACCTCGTTAATATAGTAGTATGGGGAGTTTTTATGTTTTGATGTGTTTGTCTGGAGTAATGCGCTAGCAATGACTTCTCCGTTGTCTAGGGAATTGAGAAAACTCTTTCAACTCCGTACATATAAATGTCTACTCGATTTAAAATAACTAGCTGAATTACGTCACAGCATGTTTTGACTTCTGCCTGAAATATTTTCTATTGTAAAACTTTTTTTCATTAATTAATGATTTTTCAATTCCATTACCCTAATTAGAAATTGTTTTACAATTTTATTAAAAGTTATATATCGCTATTGTAGTGTAAAAGTAGGAACAAAACATTTTAGATATTTTGAATAACATTTTCCTAGACGACATTTCCAAACTGCTTCTGCAATTGCTTTCAATTTTGCAATGGGAACAAAATATTTTCACTCATCTAAATTACATCGCTCGGAGACGTCTCCTAGAAACCTAAATTTTTTGGTTATGCCCCATTTCAAAATTATAAATTCTAAACAGTGATGTACATTTAAGTACTACTACTAAAATATATATATTCCTAAGAGGAGGTATCTATTTTTCGGGCATCTGTAACTTCCATATTTTTCTATATATAGCATATTAGTTGTATAAATTTTATAACTGAATAAGGGCTTACTCTATCACTCACGCAACCAATAAACATACATAGTCTCCCGCATTAATAAAACTTCAATTAGAAATTTTACCAAAAACCCTAAATTTTCTTTGTACATCACTGTTTTTATTTTGTGGTTCTATTGAAATTGATGAACTAAGCCTTCTACAGTACAAACTCCTTTGATTATGTTTAAATTATTCCAAATGCTGTATTTCATGCCGATATTTAATTTCAATTTACCTTGGTAGTCTAAATTACTCTTTCCAAGTGACATGACATAGGAGTACGGCATTCCTTGTTCGACCAAGTAGACTTTATTCTTAACCTCAACATAGGTGGAATCGGGGCGAGATTTTAGAGCTCGAACCCGAAAGGAACATTTTTACCGAATTTCTAAAATCATCAGGTGTTAGTGATAAAATCAATCTAAGCACAAGTTAAAACGTTCTTGAAATGAATGATACCTACAAATTACAAAAATATTATAGTTTATTAAACTTATGAAAAAAATCTTTTTTCGGACCTTAACTCAAACCATCTAGTTTTCAAAAACTGAACCCGATTCCACCTCTGAACCTAAAGATGAGCATTGGAAAAATGAGGCTGATTAATGTACTAGTATTCTAGAAACCCACCCTACTAAGTTATGGTGAAGCTGACTCTCCTAACTGCATTTAACTGTTGTAATTTCATGTGTCTGCGTTTACCACAGGGGTAGGTGCATGCTAAAGAGAAATTTGTCGCCGTTTTTACCTGGTATCTCACACGCATTGTTTTCGAATGAGGCAGTGCATTAGCATCCCCATTTATGTACTAATTATGTTGTTATTGGGTTTTGTACGACGTTTTTTCTAGATAGTACTAACCAATCCGAATCGATTCCGCCATCAACTTTGCATTTGTATGTAAAGAGTTGATTTCTTAATATAAATTACCATCTATTTATTTTGAATGATGCTCTGTGCATGTTAACCTAGTGTTATTGGGTAATCACTGGCCAGTAACTATGTTTTTTAGGCTTTGTCAGCTACGATAATCCCAGTAGTGCCGAAGAAGCCATTCATTCAATGCACGGATTCCAAATCGGTAACAAGCGCCTCAAAGTGCAACATAAACGCCCCAAAGATCAGAATAAGCCTTATTAACTAAGTCGAGGTTGGTAACACTTATTTTTTCAAATGAAGTCCCTTGGGATGATTCAATCATGTACTATTAACATATCATTTTGTACAGATTATTATTATTATTACTATTCTTACAAATACTTCTGCAGTATAGCAGGTGAAGGGTTCAAACTTTCCGCCAGTCATCATTCCATATGCCACATTTGTTCTCTGAAATCTACTGGGATCATGGAAAATACGGTTAAAAAAATTTCACAATTTCTTCAAACTTCTTGGCTATTTGATGCCAATTTCGAAACAAATAGTCTTCAAAATTAAAGGTGTGTCTTGGAACCTCATGAAATTTGTGTCAAGAATATTTTGGCATTTATTATTTCGATGTGGTGCCAACTAGATGTGCGTTTATGGTGGGGCCATGTATGGAAAGGCGAAATTTTTTAGCTTTTCATAATTGGCATATTTTAAATTTCGTCCATGCATTATAACCACAATGACAATTGCGTAAAATATGGAGAATGCTTGTGAAATGTACGTAGGATACATGTGGCAATAGCAATACAATAAATTGTTTTCTAATAGTTAACTAAGTATATACACATTACAATAAATTGTTTTCTAATAGTTAACTAAGTATATACACATTGCGAACTGCAATTATTAAGTTAATCGGACTAAGAATGACCATTTTTGTGTAATATAAATTATACTGCTATATCAAGCAGAAACATTTTGAAACATTTAGAAACAAATTTTAAAATATAGCAATTATTTTTGTATGTTTTCTAATACAATGCGCTTTGTCGCGTTCAAACATTAATAATCGTGTAGGCAATTTAATCATTAGCATTTGTTATATTATCAAAATGTTGCCTTTGTGTTCAAAACATTTTGTAAAAATATAACATATAATATATGACATTAAACATAAGTTGGTAACTTGATTGAAGCCCAATATAAATTTTGGATACTTAATAATAAATTTATGGATCACCAATATGACTATAGTCTTAAGTCTGTCATCCATAATAAGCAGAAAAAATTGTCCGTAGTTATATGGTACATGGTATGGCGCCATACCATAGTCAGCACCTCTGGTCTTAAAACATTAAATTCACTAGCTTATTGTGTTTTCTTTATTTTATTGATACCTCTGCCAATTTCAGAAATAGTGTGATTTAAGGTTAATTCCTTAAAAGTTTTCCTTTCAAATGTAAACAATAATATGGACATTGTGTCGTCGCACTGTATTATACTTCACGTAATAGCTTATATGCTAATGCTATTAAAAATTCATTTCTTTGTAAAGTTCGGTAATGCAATGCAGATTAGCACTTTCATTATTAGCCTTAACAAAATATTAATAGAATTTTCAGAATATTCATTAACTATCCATCTTTGGAGGCTTTTAAATGTATGTTTTAATTTAAAACTTCTAAGTTTTTTAAAAACCTATTTTTTGTTATATCAAATTGGTGCATAAGTATAATCATGCTATAGGCAATACACAGCAGCTCTACCCTTGAAAAATATAAATTTGAATAACAATTTTATAAAAATATTTGAATTCTGTAAAATATTGGGCATAGTGTGGGTGCAATGTTATGAAATAAATTGAATTAATTCATTACCTTCAGTTTATTATCTCCAGACTTGTCAATGAGCCGTTTTGATTTAAAATATTTTGGGCTCGCCACACCAAACTGAATTTTTCAATGAGGCTCGTGTTCGCTCGCTAACTTTTTTAAAAATTTTGGGCTCTCAGTATTTTTTGCATAGTTCATTCAATAAACATTTAAATAAGATTTTAATTAACACAAAAATCGTATATTGAAGTTGTAATTTTGCCTGAAAATTGAAATTTGTTGTATAAAGAATGCTCGTATGTCCAATGCTCGTTACAAGCTCGGCCTTTTGACAAGTTTGATAATCCCATCTGGTCCTTCTTGGATTGTGCTAGTCTGAAATACTGCCCACATAACATGCTAATTTTATAGTTTATTATTTATTTCAACAGCATTGAATTTAATAATTTTATTTAGGATCCATCGTTTCTTCTTTTCAAATTGATGCTTCTTGAAGACTGTTTTTATAATTTTCGGCTTTTAATTTTAATGCGAGAAATTCGACAGACTATTTTTCAATTTCGCAGTTTTTTAACTGTCAAACTTGCCAAATTTGTAATTGTGTTGATTTTTGATGATTCAATCATGTACTATTAACATATCATTTTGTACATATTATTATTATTACTATTATTATTATTACTATTATTACAACTACTTCTGCAGTATAGCAGGTGAAAGTTTCCAACTTTCGGCCAGTCATCATCGCATATGCCACATTTGTTCTCTGAAATCGACTGTAGTTTAGTTTTTTATCCAGTTTGTTTGCTATTTTGAATGTACACATTATAGTGTTACTATTATTTATATTATGTTTAAAACTTTTCTTAGAAGATATTTTTTTAATAAAATGTATACTTTATCAATGGTTATTTGCTTTCTTTAATAAACTATTTACACATCCTGATACATCTTAATGATGATAGTGTGGTGATATCAGAGTTTTTCACACAACAACCAACGCAATACAACAAAGTCATAAATTCACCACACATATGCTTTGGGTAAATCTTGCTTGTATTCATATGAAACATTCATATGAGTATAACGAATATAAAAATACCATTGAGATTTTTTATAATTAGATCCAACCAATTATGATTTAAGTATAAAAAAACATGAAAGGCATAAATCAATGGAATAATTTATGTTCTATTAAAATAAAGCATAAAATTTTCGTAATAACCCATAATTATTAATAGGAAGATGAGCTAATTGTATATTTGTATGATCTGACAAGAACTCCTTGATGTAAATTGTTAGAAAGCCATCAAAACTCCCTTGTTACAATTACTTACCAAATTGAAATTTTATCCAAGAAAATGGAATTTAAAAGCAGGCAAATTGAACTGTTATCTATACAAATTGAAATTATAGTTAAGCAAATTGGAATTATAGTCAGGCAATTTAAATTTATAGTCATGCAAATTGAACTTATTTTATCATAATGGGTCTTAATACAAATATCTCATTTATGTAAATATTAAGCAACATTATTTAATTTGAAAAGTGACTTTCTATAAAATTATTCTATTACTTTATTGTGTTTCATATATAAAATAAAAGTACAAAAATAATACTGCAGAAACCAGCAGATTATTTACAATGTAAATTTATTGAAATATAACAAAGTTGATACTTTAAATCTTGCAATTGGATGTATTTTTAAGCGTTTGCGTTATCACCTACTTTGTTTTACTAATGCAAATATTATCCATGAATAAAACAATTTATCAAACATACAATTTTATCGATCATAAATTTCTAATGATACAGCAAAATTTACTGGCAAATAAGACATATTTAGTTTGATGGGCCATAATTTGTCGTCACTATATATAAAAAATAAGGGAATATACGTGTTTTGTATTTGTAAGATAAAAATTTAAAAAAGTTTGTGAAACAACCTTCTTTCTTACAGCAGAATGTAGTTTTTATTGCTTGTCAATACATTGGATTTTAAGCTGTTGAAATATCAGTCGAGTAGCTAGCATTTATATTAAGGGCATGCTAATTTCAGTTATAAAATTCCACAGGAAGCTATATTGTAAAAGAATGGAACTAAAATCTTGTGATTACAATTAAAAACTGATTTAGAAGCACAGATCAAAAATTCAAAACCGTTTATTAGAAATATAAAAACAAAAAGTTATTCTTGGACATAGGTAAGGTTAGCCAATCATTTTTATGATTAAGGTTAAAAAAGTTTTAAGAGATTTTAAGTTAGCTTAAAATACCCTAGCGTATCCTTGACCACGGACTTGTGAAATATTTACAATCCCTTGACCACGTGCTTGTTGGGAAATATTAACAATGAAAATTCTCAAAACCTCCGAAACAGCTTTTTTGTAAACCGAATTCTTAAAGAGAATATGAACCGAATTTCGTAAAATTCTAAATTCTGTATTTCTATGAAGCTACCATTTTTGCTTACCTGGTATGGAGTTCAAACTTTTAAAACTGAAATTGAAATTTATGCAGTGTAGTGGAGTAGCTAAGCTAGGTTTTTTGAAAATTTCGATCCTTTTTGCAATATCTAGTCTGAAACATGCATATATTTGTCCCTTCCTCCTCATCAACCCAACAAAGTTTACCTTTCTATTCTAATAATAAGAAATTACTAATAACACTGCGCAAAATATTCAGTAAAGGAGGGGAGAAGTTTAAATTTAAATGTTAACTAAAGCTCGGAGCTGTAGGTGTACCTGAAATTCTACGCTCAGCCCAGATCAGATTAAGGTTAAAAAAGTTTTAAGAGATTTTAAGTTAGCTTAAAATACCCTAGCGTATCCTTGACCACGGACTTGTGAAATATTTACAATCCCTTGACCACGTGCTTGGGAAATATTAACAATGAAAATTCTCAAAACCTCCGAAACAGCTTTTTTGTAAACCGAATTCTTAAATAAAGAGAATATGAACCGAATTTCGTAAAGTTCTAAATTCTGTATTTCTATGAAGCTACCATTTTTGCTTACCTGGTATGGAGTTCAAACTTTTAAAACCGAAATTGAAATTTATGCAGTGTAGTGGAGTAGCTAAGCTAGGTTTTTTGAAAATTTCGATCCATTTTGCAATATCTAGTATGAAACATGCATATATTTGTCCCTTCCTCCTCATCAACCCAACAAAGTTTACCTTTCTATTCTAATAATAAGAAATTACTAATAACACTGCGCAAAATATTCAGTAAAGGAGGGGAGAAGTTTAAATTTAAATGTTAACTAAAGCTCGGAGCTGTAGGTGTACCTGAAATTCTACGCTCAGCCCAGATCTACAGTTTACAAAAGATAGGTCCATCTGTCAGTCAAGGACTATACAACTCATACACCAATCCATCATCGCTATATGTGAATAACTCAACCTTATGGTCCTCAGAAGGTACTACACAATGTGACCCCCTTGCGATGCTAATGTACGGGATTGCAACTCTGCCACTGATAGACTCTATCAAAAGACCTGATATAATAAATAGATGGAATGCAAATGATGGAAATATCGTTGGTCCCCTTCATGAGCTGCGAGAAACCTATACGAAGCTTATAGTGGATGTACCGGCATATGGCTACTTTGTAAATCCACAAAAATGCCAGTTGATAGTCAACCAAAATATGAAAGAAGAGGCATATAAATTATTCGAATCAACTAATGTAAAAAATACCCTCGGTACAAGAGTTCTCGGCTCCGTGTATGGAAATACAGAATATTGCGACTCGTTTGGAATTAAAAAGTAAACACCTATCTTAATATTCTGAGGAAGGTAGGCAACTTCTCGAAAAGTTCCTCTCACACGTCATATTCATGCCTTACACATGGCGTTCAAAGTAAAATCAATTTTATTACAAGAACGACACCGCGTTTCAGCGAAAAACTCAACGACATAGAGAAACTCCAATACGAAATACTTTTACCAAACATCAATGGAAGGCCTTCCTCCAATGCTCGTGAAAGAGAAATATTCTCTTTGCCTGCTCGAATGGGTGGCCTGAACATCAAACCACCGTCAGACTATGAGAACGAATATGAAAACTCAATTACTCTAACGAGACCACTATAAGGACTAGAACCGCTGCAAGCAGACATGGCGCAACACAAAATTATAGATGGCATACAGAAAGTATCAGTATCATTACAGCAACAAGCAAATGACGTCCTAGATGCCTTATACAGTGAGCAGCAATACTCGTTCCGGCTTGCCAAAAAAAGGATCATCCATGTGGTTAAATGCCCTTCCCCTCAAACGATACAATTATTATCTAAGTAAGCGAGATTTTCTAGATGGAATCCACTAAAAATGCTACAATTTTGCCCTTTGGGCAGGAGTTCACAGTTACCCATGTTCTTCAATGTGCAAAAAGCGGATACACCATTATTCGACACAATAAAATTCGTGACACTTTTGCACATTTCTTGAAAGATGTATGCTATGATGTTCAAGTAGAACCTAAACTTCAACCTGTTGATAATTTATGATTCTCAAAACTTTCAACCTCAACAGACGAAGAGGCTCGGCTAGATATCAAAGCAAATTACTGTGGGGTACGTCTTTTGAAAAAACATTTTTTGATGTAAAGGTTTTCAACCTCCTCTCTAAGAGTTGGTCAAAAGCGATAAAAGATGCATAATGGTATCACGAGGGGCTCAAGAAGACCAAATATGAAGAACGAATCATCAACGTTGAGCATAGCTCCTTCACTGCCTTGATCTTTGCGACGACTGGAGGATGCAGCTGCTCAACTCATAAGACCATTATGCAAATTGCTCTGAAAGTAGCGGAGAAGAGGAAGGAGTCCTCCTCAGATGTAATCAGGCATCTCAGAACCGAAATCAGCTTTGCGCTTCTGAGAAGTACACTATTGCGTGGTTCGAGAGCGCTCAAAGAAATCATTCCAATAGAAAACTCCATTGCTGCCATGTTCACCGAAACGAGGATTATATAAGCAATGCTAGCCATTTAACTTTAAAGCTGGACTTATGACATATCTTTCATTCAGATTGCTTTATTACTTAGTTGCGGAAATCACATACATGTCCCATGTGTAGAAAACAATCCCTGTGAACAATTACAGACGCTTGACAAAGTGCATAGACTGCAGGCGAATGAAGCTACTTGTGAAAAGGATATGGGCAAACTACATAATTCAATGCTTAATTGAAATTTAGCATTTTTAACATGAGAAATTTTAGTTAATTGTAACTAAATAATTGGATTTTGTAAATGTGTAGATGATTTTGATTTATTGTAATTATAATTTTGTATCATTATTTAATTTAACTCTCTGGAATAGTTAATAGTAACTAAATAATTGGATTTTGTAAATGTGTAGATGATTTTAAATGATTGTAATTATAATTTTGTATCAATAAAATTTTGTGTTGTTTTTCTGTAAAAAAAGATAGGTCAAGATAATTGACAAAAAAGAAGATCTGCTCAATTAGATATTTTGCATATATTTTACATAGAAACCTAATAATTGTCTTTAAGTATAAACTCACATCCAGTTATAATCTAAGCCCACACCAACATTGGGGGGATCTTATGTTGTTAAAAACTTAATGCAAAAAGTATAAAAATAATTTTTAATATGCAAGTAATTATAAATCTAAAGGGAGTAAATTTTTCTCCCTGGGATTGACGCCTTTGCAAACTAGCCGGAGCCCATAAATGCAGTAAACTCCAACCCAATAATTATCTAGGGGAACTTACACTTCTGCTAAGACAAATGTAGTGAAAATGTATTAAACTCTTTAGGACAAGAAAATACTAAATCTAAGGAATTGTGGATTATTTGTGAATTTGTTATCAATTTACACTATTACGAAAATCTTAAGTTATTAAAAATAGGTGTATAAGAAATTCATTAACAGTAAATATAACCTATTTTAAGATCATATTTTTATTCATAACAATTAAAGGGATAGTACTTCTTAAATTTACTTAGCCTAAAAAAGAATGGTAACAATGCAGTTTGTTAATAATTTTGAAATTTAATCAACTTAGAACAGATTTTTGGTTGAAGCAAATAATTAAAATTCCACACAACACACAAAGGCAACCCTGGTTGCTCAGTAAATCTATAATCTATGTGCAATCAACACCCAGTACTTTAATTTTGTTATCAATGACACTAAAGTTGTAGGCATATAATGAATGTGTGTGCATTTTAAAAAGGATCGTTGATCGAAACTTTTAGTGTTATGTACAAAGTGTAGCAAATTAAACGAATCTTACTTCTAGGTCTTTGAGTTTGCATATTTTCAAAATGGTATTAAGTAAGTGTTGGAAAAAGGTTGTATATTATATTGATCGCATTTAATTAAAATGTTTCAAGATATAAGTAGTTGTAAATGTGGTTCAATAGATATAAAATTTAAGAAATTATAATTATTATTGTAAAATCTAGTAAATTTAGAGGGAATAATTTGTAAAACTAACGATGGCTTTGTAAGTCGAAATATATTTTGCATGTTCTTATTAAGGTTAATTAAGCTCCTAAAAAACGAGATATAAAACTATTTTAATGTAAGAGGTGCAAGCAGGCTCAGTTAAAATACAAGTTTTTAACTTTATTGAAATTTTCTTAGAACTTACTTAGTTTAATATAAACCAATTTTGACGAATCTTGGATCAGTACAGTGCAGAATCTAAAAGATTCTGATGGGCTACTGAAATTTTTTAACCAAAAATAGTTTCAGGAGCAAATGTGTAAATCAAATTTCTCAGTTGAATTCCTCTATTTTGGAAGAAGCAGCTAAAGTTTTTATTGTTTCACAGTCGTTTTTCAAACGTCACTATTAACAATGCTCGTTTTGAAATGGAAGTTATTAGGTAAACAAATTTATATTCTAGAGTTGAATTCGAATGCGAAATAAAACTAGGGAATTCGTAGAGCCCTATTGCAGAAGCAAACAAAATTTAAAATAAAAACTTCTGAAATCTCTAAAGCTATTTAAGGCACACATTATATTTGTGTAATTCAAAGGTTATGTAATAAAATGTTTTTTTTTATTTGTCCATTTGTGCAAAATTTGTGTTAAAATTGTTTTCTAAGTGAATTGAAAAATAATTTTTACTAATTTTTTATCAGTGCTTGTTGTTGGCCTTGAGATGACCCCAAACATTTCAAACATAACATACAAAATTTAAGCAGTTCACCTTCAATGAAATACCTTGAAAAAGTTAATGAGAATATCTTGAGAATTTTGATTTCAGGTGTATATAGATTCAGACATGTAAAAATGTCTAAAGATCTTAAGAAATTTTAGTCAAGAGCAGTTTGAAATCCTAGCTCACATTATTTGCATTTAAAAGCTTTCTAAAGAATGTACTTCTAAATTTATTTTTAATGTTGCTTTTTGCAATTTGATAACTTATCAGCATTTTGAAACCTCTAAGTTCAATTGAAATGGGAAATCGAGGAACCGGCAAAGCTTTTAGTATTAGTTTGAGGAAATTTTAAGGTTTTCCTATTTATATTTATTGTAGTTAGAGCTTTCTAAATAAGCATGCAGAACAAATTAATATCATTTAGAAAAGTAACTGCAAAGCTTTAAATCTCGCTAAAATATTTTAAAATCTTTGATGGTTTGTTAAGGAAATTTTAAGCGCTCATATCTCACAAAAGAATAATGACCACAGGATAGCGAAGTCCTAAGACTCCGCTCAGTCACGGCCTCACTGAGATTTGGGACACCTCCACCTTTGACTTTATGCATGGTGTTGACATCAGGTATGAGGAGAATTTCAATTTTTTAAACATTTGGACTTTTCCTAGAAAAATTGTTAATATTTTCAAATACTTCGACGTAAGAATATTTTTACTCCAAATATTCACGAAGTATATAGCAGCTCATTCAACACTAGATATGCCAAATTTCGGGATTACACTATCATGAATCGTGAAGCGGTTCAATCTCTAACACGAATATGTGCTAGATTTAACAATATAAATGTGTTAGCATGATATAGCTAAAGCGTGACAAATTTTGAAATTTCTTCTTGTTGTTCAGGCACGGATCTAGCTTGGCCTCAAAGCAGTGTCGAAGTGCCCGCAAAATAAAGAATAGCTCGTCCGCAGAAATTTTATGCAGCCCGAAACTCGCCCTATGAATCTGTGTCTACCGTCATAATCGTTCGGCTTAGCCATAACCAATTAAGATATTAAATCAATTGGAGGAATTCCCAATATTTCAAATGTATCCTATC
>CABFPE010000045.1:1981300-1999370 GCA_900660155.1 Hofstenia miamia
CAATAATGAGCAAAAGGTAGATAAATACAGTGATGCTTGTGAAAATATGATAGCTTCATTAGTGATTAGTTTTCTAGATACAAGATTTGAATGTGGGTTTTGTATATATATATATATATATATATATATATATATATATAATATCTATATCTTTTCCACAGTAAAGAAGAAGGGAAACATTCATAATTAGAGGTGCTTTTTACTATATAAAATGTTGTTTACAAATCTAAATAGCGTCAAAAAACAATACAAATAACAGAGAAAATACACATACGAAATAAATATTTACAAAAACAATTACAATTACTTGCTTGGGCTACGTCATATTTAGATTAGATGCGGTTTTTTGAATAGTCAGTATTATAAAATTTAAAACGTTGCCATTTGTATTCAAGTCTATTCTTTGCTAAATCACAAAAGTTTATTAATTTGATTTATAGATTTAGATAAGTTATTCTATATATTTATTGATGTGCTGAGAAATGAATTTTTCATTATTTTCTTGTTATATGGAAGAGGCTTAATTTTTAGGGTTCTATGATTATGTCTAAGCAATATTTTAGAGGATAGAAAGTTGGATTTGTGGTATGGAACAATATTATTAAATATTTTAAAGAAAGTAGCTAATACGTTTTTATAAATAATGCACTGTGGAATTAGAAATTTTTTTCTTAAATTTTTTGTTTTCTGCATTCCTGTTATATAACTGATTAACTGCGATTTTCATAGCCCATTTTATTTGCACGTTGAGTTTATTCAAATTTGTTTATTTATGTAGGTATGCAGTATTTTTCCAAAATTATAGCGACTTTGTATTAATGTGTGAATTTATTGAATTTTTGCTGTGGTTGGGAGCTGTTTCGAAACATTGCTAAAAACCTTAATTCAAATAGTCATTTTTGAATAACATAAATTACTTGTTTTGTAAAATTAAATTAAGAATATAAAATTACACCTAAATTTTAAAATACTGAATTTGTTCTATATATGTGTCCCTAAATTTCAATTGAAACTGAAACTGAATTTTGGAATTATCGCTACATTTATGTCAAATTAAAAAATTGAGTTTTGGAGGGTTTATTCGTCGAGAAATCTTATAGTAATTTCAGGAGGCTTATGTAAACTGTACAGCATAGTATCATCAACATATTGTATGATATTACATGTGGTATGATTTCTCAAATCTTTTACACATATATTGAATAGTAAAGGTTCCACGATTGTTGAGTGTGGAAACCATTTTTAATAAAAGTACTATCAGAGAGAATTCCATTTTGTTTAACTTTTTATTTACGATTATGAAGATAACTGCTTATTATGTTTGTCTGAGCATCAAAGAGTTTTATTATTTTAATGAATGTGTGGTGGTCGATAGAGTGAAAACTTTTGATAGACCTAGGCCAAAAGCTGCTGAATACTCAACAATTTTTATGCTATTCTTCTCCCATTTTCAGTTGCTGTAACAAAGCATCATTTGTAGAAAAATACTTGTTAAGTCTAAATTGATGTTGAAAGTACATATTATGTTGTCATAAATATTTATTAATTAAATTATTGGTTAAAACGGAATCCTTCAATCTCACTAATTGGCCATGTAATAAAAGTAGGTCAATAGTTCAAACAATCCTTTGTGTAATTTTTTTTAAATACTGGAGTAATATTTGCCAATTTTAATGTCTAATACATTCGTTTATGTGAGTGGCTTAGCTATAAAATATCGAGCAATTTTTAGGTAACAATCGCAAAGGGATTGTGAGACTTGTTCTTTAAAGTTTGAATAGATTTGATAATTTTAAACTTAGTTATGAATCGGAAAAAGAAAAACGATGCTTTAGGTTGAATTTCATTAGTGTTAAAGGGGTATATATACTATTACTGTTTTTAAAGATAGTAACATATGAATAATCACTATGTAAGTTTTCAAGATCCCACTCAATGTTAGCAGAAGTCTAGATATATGAAGGTTGTCGGTCGTGTCATGCAATTAGTCATAGACAACCTATGGTAACTCAGGCTGAGTGGGATGTGCGTAACGTAAAACGCGTCGATTGTTGGTTGCTTTGCTCGAACACCTGTTAATTATTTCCATCTGTATTCAGTACTGTCAAAAAAACGTGAATTCCAAAGCTATAATCATTCACTAAGAAAATTTGAAAGGGAGAAGCTATCTATTCCCACTAGATTGATATAAAATTAAGTCTTGCTATGTGCCAAAATAAAATTTACCTCACTAAATATGCATTTCAAAGTTCAATTACATATTTGAAAAATGAAATAAACAAGTGCTTATATATTTATTTCACTGAATCGTGAATAAATTACAGCACACGTGAGTTTTATACAAAAACCGCAATTCAGCATACTAAGATAAATTTTCTAATCATCAAAAACCACGCATTCAATTTTTAAACCATTTTTTGTTTATTACTTACACATACATTTTGGATCAAGTTTTATGTTTTACTATCACTTTCATTGCTTTCTTCTTTTTCTTTATGTGCTTAATTAGTTTTGGATTAAAAATCTAAGTGGATTATAAAGTTTACATCAAAGGCTATTATTGAAAAAAATAATTTAAGTGTCTATATAAGTGAACGACACATAAATTATTCATTTTGTTAAAAATGCATAAATATTTTGCTTTGTTAGATATCTCATCATTGTCATGTGTTTGAAATATATCTTAAGATTAATCACATTGGAATATCTACTTTTTTCTTACATATTCATATTTAAGTTGTTCTTGCAAAAAATGTATGCATTTGTTAAGGCCAGGCATTTGTTCATCGTAGTGGTTAACATCAATCCTGGAAACGGGTTAGCTTTTCCCAACGATACCCGGCCCAAACAACCTCAGACCCAACCCGGGTCATAGTAATAAAAAATGTATTCTTTTTTATTTTGTGTCATATTTGATATAATTATAACAGCTTAAGGTAAGATTTGATCATTTAAACGAAAATATATGTGCTTAATTTCAATGAATGTGCATCGTGAATCTTGAATCTTGGCCTGACACGCAGAATATTTTTGTTGACTCTACTCCACGGGCCAACCCGTTGTCAAGACTGGCTAGCATGACAACAACATCACAATATTAATTATAAAATTATTTCCATTTAACAAAATAATTCACAATTAAGTGTTGATTTAAAAACATTTTCTCAATCTTGAATAGTGTTAAACTTTTCACGTTTTTATAGAAAGTTTTTTTATGCAAAAAATTTCAAAAACTTATTTAACAAACTGATGTAGCAGAATCATAACCGTATGGTAGTCAGAAAAAAATTGTTTTTAATTCACTGAGATTTTTGTAGTTTTTGCAGGTTTAACTAGATTTTGTAGTTTTTACAGGTTTAACTATTTATAGGTCTTCGTCAATATCAAATCTGCTTTGAAAACTAATTTAATTGTAATTCAGACGAAAATCACATGAATTTTACTTTACACATGTTTGCAACTTCTGTACACTTATATCTGAAAAACTGATGAAGCGAAATGTGCTAAACTGTGAATTTTCCACTAATCCACACACGGTCAGCTAACAAAATGATGTGTAGCACCACATGCTTTAAAAAGCTCGAACACTGGAAGAATTATTAAAAATGAATAAAATTACATAATTTTTTAGGCATATAATAGTATATAATTCAGTTATTATTCTTCTTTGTCTTCTCCATTCTTGATGACTTTGGCGAATGCTAGGTAATCCAACCCGTCTTCATAAAGACAGGAATCTGCTCCTCCATACATTTCTTCAACCTCTTCTTCGCTGAATCTGTCTCCCATAGACATCAATAAACGCTTCAATCTAAAAAACATTTTATTCATTGGCTGTTCATTAAATGTTTGTTATATACGCATGTGAATATATGCAGTCACCTTTAAATGTATAGGTTATAATATATGAAAAACATACAAGTCAGTTTTAGTACTATATTGATAGATTAGGAAAATTTACATGTAACTGGTGATTTTCGAAAAAAAACTTAATTTAAAAATTTTCTTATTGTAAATACACTGGGTAAGCAATCTGTTTTAACTTAGAAAACTGAAAAATATTGACAAAAAGCAGTCAGTTGTATAATTGAATTTTTAAGAAAACCGCTCGTGTATACTCTACGTAAATTTGCATAGTACAACTGATGGATATATATATATATATATATAAAAGAAACAATAAATGATAAATTATTAAATTGACAACAACATTTATTCTAAGCATATGTAATAAGATCATTTATATTTAGCATGGTTTATTGTAAATTTATTTACCGCATATTTTGTGAAAGGACGATGATGGTAGCACATTGAAATCAATTTTTAAGACTGTCATCCTTTATGTATATATATATATATTATTATTATTTATATTATTATTTAATACAAAATACTTTTATATTTATTACATAACTAAGATGGGCTTTGACGTTGTGGGAGACCTATAATGCACTACAATGTGTTCAAAAAATGTTTTTCATTAATCCATGGAATGAAAAAATTTAATTATCGTCTTTTTTGAAGTAACAAATAAAATAAAATTTGAAATTTCCAAGTTTTGAATTATTCATATATCTCAATATTTGGCAGTTGCATGCAGTTATACACTTAATAAAGTAATATTAATAATTATTATATTTATAATTTATATTAAGTCTGAAATTACTATTCTTTTGTATTCACAATATACATCCTGAAATACAAATAATAGATATTACTAGATTTATTAATACAATATCTAGTACTTATAGGTCTGAAAGCATAAACACATGAAACTCCAAAAATTGTCAGAATAAACCAAATAATGCTTTAGAGAAATTGGCTTTCATTATGAATTTTGCACTTAGCGCTTAGTCAGAAGATAAATGTTTCCTCCAGATATGTGCAGAATATTTTAAGTTACCATTACAAACAAAATTTTAAATCCAAGGTATATTATTGATTACTCACTTATCTTCGGCGATTCTCCCTGTACCTTCTTCATCCAAAAGCTTAAATGCATTTCGAATGGCATCTTCGGGATCTGTTCCAGACAGTCTTTCACCAAAAAGTGTTAGAAACATGGTGAAGTTGATTGGACCATTGGCTTCTTTTACCATGGCAGATACGTCGGCCTTGTTTGGATTTTTTCCTAGAGAGTGCCAAGTTTGCATTAAGTCCTCTTCACTAATTATGTTATCCTTGTCAACATCGATAATTCCAAAAGCCTAAATAGTTTTTAAAAAATAATATCGAATACAGTAAAAATTCGTTGAGAATTATAAATTTGCTATGTGCAACTATTAGGTACTTAGTTTCAACCTAAATAAAATTATATCAATAATATTATAAATTGGTGCTCGTTCCGCATTTAAATTTAATAGTAATCAATTTCTAAACAACTTACAAACTCTAGTGACAATAAATAGTCTTAAGCACCAGTAGTAAACAAAGTTTTAAAATTTTAGCAAACATTTACTATGCAAATTAAATATTAAAAAACTAAATATAAAGAAATTCAAGATTCGTTAATAAACAAAATTGTAATATTTTTCTTAAAAAATTTTGGTTGGAAATCTTAAAAAATAATTTATAATTTTCTAATGAAAATTTTTATAAAAAATACCTCTTTAAATTCCTGGATGGTTCTCTGATCAAACATAGCGAAGACGTTTGATGAGGACCTTTCTGCCTTCTTCTTGCTCTTGACTTTGCTCTAAAAACATTACCATATATCCATAAAATAGAATTGTTTCGTATGGACTTACCATTTTGCTGTGTGCTACACGGGATATGATCAAGTAAAGAAATTCGATAAGTGACCAAAGAGAGGTCGACTCGTTATCAGCTTGTAATATTATGAAGCATGGTATAACAGTAAAGATAAGCGTTCATGCTTGCACCGCTCTCCATTGAAACGCTTCTGGTAGGCGTTAACTAACGGAAAATGGTTCGCGATATTTCCCAAAAGAGTTTATATATTGATATACAAATAATTTAGGTTTTTACTAGTAAAATCTACATACAATTAGTACTTCTGTAATAACACAAAATTTTCGACTTTTTCAATTAGACATGCGACACAGTCAAACAATTAAAATTTATCGGAAAAAATTTGAGGAATTGTTGTCAAGATATTCCTCTGTTTAAATCGACTCTCGAAATCAATTGATTTGTATTTTATCAGCTCCAATCTATATTTTTGCTAGTGTTTTTTTAAATGCTGACAATTTCTAGATTAATAAATACATAAATCACCTGTATTTATTAATGGTTTTCTCAAAAAACAGACTGCTATAATTTCAAGAAATTGTATTACGACATACATGTAATTTGAATGTCACGTTACCAAACAGAGATTTATAATGATACCAATGCGCGCATAAACCAGAATTTCAAATTGCTAGTAGTCTAAAAATTTAGGGAATTCGGGGGAGCAATGAGTAATTTATAGCATGTTATCAAAGCAAGGATTAAACAAGAATTCAATAAACATAGAATTTATATTCATTGAACTTTAAGCATTGGCTTATAAAATTCAATTGCCTTTTGATTCGCTTTATTTCAATTGGTAAGTTATTCCATAATTCAATTGTTGAGTTTAAAAATGAATTTTTAAGAAAATATTTTTTGAACTTCCCTTTTCTGAATTTAGAAGTCCTCGAATTATAAGTTGAATGTGCATATAATGGGAATTGTAGTTTACTGTAACTGAACGTTGATTTGAAATATCCCAAAATTTTATTAATGAAAAGCATCTTATGAAATGTGAAGCATCGTCATGATTAGAATATGAACTTTTGTTATTGGTGGAGTTATTTGGTGTTGCCATTCAAGGCTGTAACTTTCAGATCTGCCACACGTTCTCTATGGGTACTAGATCTGGCGAATTTGGTGGCCATTGAATAACTTGAATATTATAATTGGTAAAAAATTCTTTTGTAGATTTTGAGGTATGAGGGGTTGTTTCATCTTGTTCTAAGATCTACGAATCGAGATATAAGCAGGTTGCGTATGGTACAAATTCCTAGAATATTTGGCATTATTTTGACCTATTAATTGGGCCATTGTCCTCTAGTAACTTTAGATAAAATCCTTTGTACGATAAAGTGGACACTTTTTTACTTGAGCTAAATTATATGAAAAAACCTCATAATATTGAGATTGAGATATTTACAATACGAATTTTACCTGCATAGATTTTGAAGTCATGAGGTAAGCCATTTGTATTAAATAGCATCCACATTTTGTGAAGTAAACGCTTGTAATTGACTCAATCAGACTCTTTCTCTTTAAGGTGGTAGTCTGGTAAAAAATGTAATTTTTCAGTAAAAAATAAAAAATAAACAACTTTTTTATCATCTTTAACATGTTTTCTTTCATATCCCATACCTTATTTTCCAAGAATAAACCCCTCCACACCCTTAATTAGCAATTAAAATAAAAAGCCCACATCAATGTTCAGCCCTTACTTGCCGGTTACCATGGCAACCAGAGTATTTGCCGTTTTTAAAACAACACCATTTCTAAATATATACTCTAATTTGCTCCATTTTTCACAGTTTGTTGAAAAGACATGTAGCTATGCAATGAACTAAACACATTTCTATATATTATCCCATCAATGATATATGGGGGTTATGCATACTAATTAGCATACCCAACTTCCAAAATCTGACATATTTTTGAAATATTTCTTCCTATATAAATTGATTCAATTTAGTTTATTGCATAGAGTTTATCAAAATCTTTCATTTGACACCTTATTTATATGTATGGCATGTACAGAATCAATTTTATGAGAGTTTCTACCATAACGGTACTTTGGATAATTTATTAATTAGTATAGATAATAAATAACTAAGAATTTTAAATCTTCTCTCCATAATTACTCATAAGTTTAAGAGTCCATTCCACAACCATAGCAGTTTCATCAATACACTTGTTACCAGGCTACCACCTTAATATATGGATTGAACATTGGAAACAAAATATATATATTAATGTAATTGTGTTTATATATTTTGGATGTTTTACCGTATAATTCTTTCAGTAATACTTATATAAATGTTATTTCAAAATAATGTATCAAAATTCTATATTATAAACTGCATTGCCTAACATGCTTCTCTTGAAATTTATAGATATTAAATTGGATAATTGTTAATTGAAACCATGGGGGTCTCATTTCATGCCATCGGGACGTCCATGATTGCATCATATCTACCAAATCAGTTTGCATAATAATGAATGTGGATTATCAAATTTTCAAATTGTTTACCATTTGGGAAAGAAATTCTCCCCTTAGTTATAGTAATCTAGAAGAAACTTTGGTCTTCAGTCCTGGGAAATTGAAAACTATGACAAAAATTCAGTTTGTGTTTTGCTAATAAGGGATCTGGGACTGGATAGGACATGCATTGGAAAAGATATGATGCAAGCAGTGCAAAAAATATGTTTTTTCTCCACCCATGTCCAAGACATGTCTGTTTGACATTTCATTAAAGGGAGCTATTTGAAAATTTATCACATATACTGTAGATGTAACAAATTTTCAATGTTAAATAAATTACTTCGCAACAAAATTGAAAAAAATAAATCACATAGAAAACAATACTTGGGAGGAATCAGAAACTTTTGAGAACCACTAAATTAATTCTAGACAAAAAATATATTTTAAAAAATATATATATAATTATATAGCATAAACTCGTTGAGCATCTGTTGTTTTGGCTATGTTTACGCAATATTTCTACTGTATTGCAAAGTCTTCTTGTTGTAGACCAATGATACATCTATGAAAGTGGTTTTCAACCTTATTTACCTATGGACCCCTTTTCTTAATTTTTTGCTGGACCCCTCTCAAATAACTAATAAATAGTAGAAGAATTTAATAGTAAAGATATAGTAAATTATTATGCTTTATTTTGAAGCCAAGCTAAACTAAAATATCGCTGTTTTTTCTTCTAATTAATTGCTATAAAAATAGAACAGCTGTGTGAATATTTTTACTTTTATTATTTTAAAATAGTGCAATTTTCTGTAAAAATTCTATTTTTAGTGATGAGAAAAGGTCTGAATTAGAATTGTCATCATGGACCCCCAATTCACTGTTTTTGTATTTGGACCCCAGTGAAGTTACATGGACCTCGGTTGAGAACCACTGATCTATGTTTTTCTACCATTGAGTACTAGTACTTGCAGCACATGTTTTTATCATCAGCATTAATATGAGAGTTTCCTTAGAATGACCAGTGGTAATGGAAAGTTTTTTGAGAGATGGATAGCAGTTTCTATCTACAAGTTTTCACACCAATTCAACATTTGCAGCCCTTGACCAAAACTCCATTTACATGAATCGGAGAGAGATGTTTGCTCTTTGTTGAATGATTCCACCTAGTGATAAATATTTACTTGCTTCGAAGCAGTGAAATACCAAGCTGAGTTACAATTTAAAACTAGATCCAAAATTGTTCCTTCATTGTGTACATTCGTTGCACTTCAATAAAATGAAGACTGTCAAAGTCATGTTGTGTCTAATTATAGAAGTCTTCGCATTAACTAATGCATAGTTGACTGAGGCATTAATAAACAATTATTTACGACTCATATGTAAATGTAAAATTTGGAAATCAAATTCTCAACTTTTTCTGGTTACTCCAAGTTTTAAATAATAAGAAAAAGCTGATACTTTTCTTTTTACCTACGATATGGGTTCGAGTAACCCTTCCGACCTCTAGGTGTAGGCACCCTTATCATCTTTCAAATAATGCAATAATTGATTTGAAATTGGAAATTAATAAAAATGAATAATTTTTCCATGACATGCAAATTCACTTATCATCTAACTAATGAATGATAATAATTAGAATTCGCATTAATAGTATACTACATAACTTTATTCTAGGCGAAGAGTTCAATTTGCTCTTGGTAGGTGTCATGTTTTGAGCAACATATTTTTATAGATAGTAAAATTAAATTTTAGTGAACATATAAAATTTAGGCACATGCATGACTATTCTTGAGATTTAAAATCCTGCATTAAGACTTTTGAGGTCAGCCAACTTCCACGTCCTAAGGCTTTCTCAAGGCATTGCCGACTACCATCCAAACAATCACGCCTTAATTTTATGGTTACCGGTCATTCATAAACGCAGTATTGTATTGTATTTATTCAGTGTCGAATTACATATTAGAAGTCGTAATTTTTCTAACAAAATTAAATTCTATTAACAGCAATGATAACAAAAGAAAATCTACAGAAATTCATCCGTAACTTGATCTATTGTCGCTTCACGTCTATTGAGCGAAATTTTATACTCACATAATTTACATAGAGTTTTGGAATAATTTTGAACGTACTTGGCAAATTTGCGAAAGACATTATTTTTAAATAATTTAAAATCGTTAATACCATTGGCTTACTTAAAATACGACCAAGCCATCTACAGCAAGTAATGAAAATACAATGTTTTTGAAAAACCTAAATTGTATTTTTTACTATGTTAGGCAATAACCAAAATTTACACGCATGAATGTGCCTTGGAAAAAAGCATTAAGTTTACTGTCAAAGTCTTAACTATTGGAATTTGTTGAAATTTACACGTTTAATCGGCTAATAATAAAATTGAATTTATACAAATTTTTGCATAGCATGAAATTAGAGCCTTCAAGTTAAATTCAAATATTCATACAGTTATACATTAATTAAATAATCAAATCCTATTTCTAAATTAAACAAAACACATTTCAAAACTGATTCAAATTCATTTTGATTACATTACAGTTATATGTCTTTAATTATTGGATACAATTTGTATGAATTGGCTCAGAAAAGATATCATTAGTAAGTAAATTGAGGTACAGATTCAATATAAAATTATCCAATGAAAGTTGGATTAATTATATAAGGGAAGATGAGGTAAAATGGGATGTTAAGGTAAAATGGGAAATTCTATTTGTAAGCAAGTATGCTGTTTTGATATGACTCTCACCTATCTGTAAGCAGCCGAACACGTTTCTGATTGTTGTCTACAATTTACAACTATAAGGTAAAAACAGAAAACAACCAGCATCGATATTACAAATGTATTAAGAGTGGTACGGCCAGGGTTTGCTGATTATAATCAAGTTATTAAAATCGGATTATAATCGATATTTTTAAAAACAAAATCAACGGTTGATTTAGATACATGGTTTACGCGGTTATGCAGGCCTTTCACATGCAAAATATTTATGACGTGTAAGCACAAGCGACTGATTTGTTGTGAACAATTCAAATGCGCGAATTGAATGAACCGCGCGCGTGTGTTACATAACATTACATTTTAAAATTTGTATAGAGTGTTGTACGTACGAGGCTAATGAAATCACCATGATATTCTAATGAGGCTATTCTATTTTCTAATATGCTAATGATATTTGACCAGTTTCCCTTGTCGAAATTTCTTGAAAAACATTGAAAATTAGTTTTTCAATGATTATAATCAAGATTTAATTATTTTCCATTAAAATCAGTTGATTTGATTATAATATAATAAAATCATAAATCACTCAACACTTGGAATTACACAAAGGAGCCTAACATTTGGATTTGCTGTATGTACTCAAAAAGGCAACATTTGGATTTGCTGTATGCGAAAAATAAGGCAATTTCCGGCTTACGCAAAAATATAGAAAAAATGAGTGAGTAGATAGATGATTAATAAAAAATTCAAAATTATCCGCTTCATTAGTTAAGTTAAATAAAAGTAAATGGATAAATTTATTTGTACCATGTGGGTCACCTATTAAATCTACCGTTATCTTTAGACAAAACGTCGCTATACCGTTCTTCAGTTTTATAAATTAAATCTAATTCGATTAGGAAATTCAAAGAAACGTAACATAAATTTTCCATATTTAGCAAATTTTAGAATGTTTTTAATACATATTCTTTGAATACTTGTAAAAATAGTGGATTTTTGCAAATATGTTTAATAACATCATTGATAAAAATAATATTTCACTAACTTAAGCATTGTTAGTTTGTTTGTTTACAAGAATAAATATATTAGCAATTAGCATACATTTTAAAAGTAAATTATTATTTATTGTCTTCCAAGAATGGCGAGCTGGCCGGGACCACGTTGACCACTGCGGGCAGAACCGAAAAAAATATTAAAGCTGGGTGTGAGCCGAGCCAAAAATATTGCCAGCTGAAATGCAGGTTCCAATTTTTGCTAAATTTTGCACAAAATATATTATAAATAACTTACATATATACGAGGTTGCCTATGGAAATGGAAAGTTCCATTCTATTCAATTTCCAGACTATGGAAATGGAAATCGTTTTGTGGAATGGAAATATACTGGAAATTTGTGGAAATAAAAATTCAAAAAAGACATTTTCAACACCATAGGAAATTTTAAGCACAGCCTTAATGTGCTTAAGGAAAAATAAATTTTTGAAGAGCAATAAAAATGTTTTTTAATGAATAATACAAAATAGGAAGAGACTTATCCAAACTATCAGGCTAGTCAGTCTTAAAAAGTTCTTTCATTTGTGTAATCTCTGCATGAACAATAGAATTCAAAAAAACGCATGGCAAATACGATGGCAAAATTTTGTTAATGTAAACCACATTGACTAAATATTTGGTTCAATATACTGTTACAGCTTATGCAGTTCTAGCTTCTATGTGGCAAGGCAATTTTCTTAGCCGTAGCTGGCAGTGAAAAATAAATTTTGTATTTAGAAAGCAATTGGCGGTAATGCTTTGGACGTAGCTGGTCGTTGGCGCTAAGGCTTTAGCAATAGGCGGCCGTTGACTTTGATTTTTTAGAAATAGTCGGCGCTTTTTACTGCTACTAAGTGCAATGCAAAGATACTAACATGCCCAATTTTCGAACAATTAAAGAAAATAGCAAAAATGTTTATGCACTAAAAAAAACAATACAAATATAAATCATGGAAGCGAATTGTTTATTATAATGTTAAAAAATTTTTAAACGAGCAAATAACTAAAATTTCGTTAACATAGTTGTCTGAGAATTTGTTGGTAACAGTGCTTTCTCATCCAATAAGCAGGCTTTCACATCCATTTTGTGTTGCAGGTGTAACATGTAAATGTCTGATAATGAAGACAAATTGGGGACATAATCTCAAACAGACATCACTAGTACTTTCTGAAATGAAATTTAGGCGATATTTCGAAAGAGAATTTTTAGCTATATCCGGCCGCTAGACGCTCCTACGGCCAGCTAACGGACCATTGGTGGCCCCGGCCATAGCCGCAGACACTAGCCTAAATTCGGAAATTTAAAGACTGCGCCCAGTACCATTTCTGACATCTAATATCCGTTAACAATTTTGGTATGACCAATACATCAGTAAATTCTCTAGTGTGTAGCAACAGCCCAATAATTTAATTTTCTACAGAAAATTAGTGATGCACTACAGTTCACTGCATGAATTTTTCCATATATCGTGGCTATACATACTTGTTTTTAATTTATCTAATTTTATTCTCTAAAAGGGTACTTTTATTGTGAACAAGTCTGGAAATGAAATGAACTGAAATATAATAAATTTGAAATATCCTTGAATGAGGTCAGTTCAAAAGTATTCCAAAATTCTATTATGTGCGCCTTAGCAGCTCCAACTAATAACCGCACCTATTAGCACTGAATTGTAATGTTAGTTCATCTTATAGTCCGTTTATTAGGGTTATGGAGGACCACTCTGTCCCAAAAGTTTGAAGCTGGGCTGGTACACTACTTGGGCAAAACCAATCATACTAAATGGGAGTAGGACCAGTAAAATACTTGTCATGCAGAACCGTAACCACTACTTCTAAGAGTTATAGAAAGATATGGAAATTTATGGAATTTTTTTGAAACAGTTGTGGAAATTGAATAGCAGACATTCAAAACAAGGTATTGAATATATAACATGATATATTACATGAACCATGCTACAGACATTGAGGATCAACTATGGTAACTTATGTGCATCGTTACACACCACTCTATGCTGTACCTAATTTAGAGATGTGTATAAGAGACAGTTACACACCACTCTATGCTGTACCTAATTTCTGATGCTATGTTTTTATAATAACGTTAAAATGATTCAATGTTTATTCACGAATAACCCGATAAAATTATATATGAAAAAAAATAGTATGCTGTAACGGATCTTGGAATTTCTGGTATGGTGTATCCCTAAACATCAAAATTTTTACAAAGCATCAAAATAATTATAAGTATTTACCTGCAATAAGCTACCACTAAAATGTTGAGTATAGTTAAAGGAAACCCTATCTAGGTCAGTAATTCTCCAGCCAAAATGATTCTTGGTAGAATATGTAGTTACATGTCCTTATAACTACCAATATGACTAAGCATGTATTCAAAGCTGCATCTGAACTTGGAAAGGTTTCTTTGCAACAGAGATTACCATTGATTTAAAAGCTAACTAAAAATAACAAACTTCACTAAAAAGTCAAAATGAAGTAGTGCTTGCTTGCTTCAAATGTTTATATTAAACATTCAGTTGCAAGACCCAGTTATAAAATCAAGGAATAATAGTTCATACCAATAAATACAATTATTTTCATATGCAGCATGTTGCAACTTTCCAGAAATCATGACTCACGTCTTTTTAAAAATGAGTAACACATATATTTGATGTATTTAGTTTAACGTTCAATGATAAAAATTTTATATGAATATTGTTTTATGAGAGCATTAATAGTTTAAAGTCAGAGTTGAGCTTGAAGAAATATAAATCGTTAATAAATTTGTGGCATTGTTTCTGAATTACAAAACAATGAATTTCTCAATTAGCAGTAAGTTTGAATAGTTTACTTGATGGCAAGGTATTCAATATTGAAGAAAGCTATCTGTTCCTAATAATAAATATGAGTGACACAGGGATTTACAAATTAATATTTTTTCTTAGATAAATACTGAAAAATCGATGTCGAGCATGGTATTCTGAATGAAAATAAACTGTTTTCTAAGGAACACAGAAATTTGCCTAGGATTTGCGCTACAAGTCTGTGCTGAGTGTTTGTCGAAAAAAGCTTGGTTTAAATAATAACTTTGATGAAGCGGATTCATCGCAAGCTCTGTATGTAAAATGAAATTTGCAATGGCTATATCAAGAGAACGTTATATTTTTTCGAAAAATTAAAAATAAATTGGAAATTTGAAAAAGAACTAGACTATTCAATAAAGAAAATGTGTGGAGCACTCTCCAATTCAATGGCGCTTTCTTAAATAACAAATTGTCAAAATATTTGTGCATGCATAAGTCGTTCATTAATTAAGCCAAAACGGAATTTTTTATTTTACAGCTCAAGACTGAATTATGATGGTTCTGCGGTGACTTTAAATGTATACAATGTCAATGTACCTACTGCAGAGACTTTCAAATACCTAGGAGTAGTAATTGACTCAGAGTTATAGTTCAATTATCATGTTAATGTTGGTTGATTTTTCCAGAATAAAACTTTATCATAAATGTTTTACTGTTTTTGACAGAGCACAAAACAAAAAGTTTGAAGGCCTAAGTTTTGGGCTTTCAGAGATTATACTGACGAAAATTTTTCTTTGTGTACAACTAATTGTTTATCCATGCTGAGTCTCTCATTATAATCATACCTACCAGCATCAATAGAGAAGTACATCAAGTTTTATAATGAAGCTTATACACATTTCAACTACGTATCATCATACATTTCTTGGCATGCCATGTCAACTTTGTGAAGCGATGTTCGATATTCAAACAATAAAGGGACATGTAAATAGGGCAGCCTAAAAATATTTCAAAATCAGTAATGCAACATGAATTTTTTGTAAAATCCAATTACCTGGAACACAAAACCGATTAAGTACATATGTTCGATAGTAGAAAGTACTTATTGAATAAACTGTAATAAACTGCAGAAAAATTTACAAAAATATTTAAAAACAAAATGAAAATAAATATGCACATTTTTATGAAGTTAATGATTACATAGATGAATGGCTCTAGTAACATTATATATTATAATATGACTGCCTTTAAAGAAAATACATGTTGATCTTGATTAATAAATTAAGCTAACAGATTACTACGGATATTCAAATAAATTCTCAAATTTTTTGAATTCAATTAAAAAATCGATTTCATTCTCATGTTTTCTCAAATATATTAAATATTCTTCTGATCTTTTAGGTTGTTTGCACTGTGTGTAATTACAAATAGAAATCGTAAATAAAATATTTTTAAACTATCTTAGATGTATAAGAGCATTAACATTGTAAATAATTGTTAAAATTTATTCAAAAGAACCTTTCGTGAAAACTACATATTATAATCAAGTGCTATATAAAATTAAATATACAAAAAAAATTGTGAAGAACTGTTTTATTAATTACTTTATAGATCTATTAAATGGAAGAAACTAAGTTTAAGTAACTTAAGTAACTTAAGTACACAATTAAAATAGCATTACACCAAAGAAAAAAATTATTCAATACTAAAATAACAAAATCCTTAACTAAGTAACATCAATTTCCAACTAAGTGGAAACAGAAAAACAAAATTTATTTTTAAATCTTAATATGTGATTTTATACTTTTTGAAGTTTGCAAAGGTTTAAAATAAACTCTTTTTTCCTCTTATTACTATTATTAAATTAAATTTTTCTTAATTAAGGCTTAGGGAAATGGATTGTCAAGAAGTAATTCATAATGTTACCGAAGATCAGTCCCAAGATCACATAATTTTTAGAAATGGAAAACATGATATACTTGTTCGGCAAAGTCACAAAAACCAGATAAAACTAATGTACAATTTGTGCACATTTAATTGTAAATCACAGGATTTTAAATTCAAAGTCTGCATGTTCAGTATATTTGTAAATAATTTGAAATAGTATAAGTACGATCAAACAATTTGTTTAAACTGTTTATGCCATATAATATTGAAATTTAATAAAGTATTAATCATATTTTATAGTCGGGTGGTTTTCATGATAATTAACTCATTGTTTAAAGTTATATTGAATATAATATTTATTAGCTAAAGTTAATAACGCTTTTCAGGGTTTACAAATTAACTAAATAATAAAATTCAAAGTCTGCATGTTCAGTATATTTGTAAATAATTTGAAATAGTATAAGTACGATCAAAAAATTTGTTTAAGCTTTTTATGCCATATAATATTGAAATTTAATAAAGTGTTAATTATATTTTATAGTCCGGTGGTTTTCATGATAATTAACTCATTGTTTAAAGTTATATTGAATATAATATTTATTAGCTAAAGTAAATAACGCTTTTCAGGGTTTACAAATTAACTAAATAATTTTTTTAATAAATGTTCTTTTCCAAATATTCAAAAACAATTTATTCTTTAATAGTATTTCGAATAATATAATTATGATAATAAATATAAATAAGCAAAACACCATGGTGAAATTTATACAACAATTAAAATCATGAAACAATACGAAATTGTTAAAAATTAAACTACAAAACTGCGAAATGAGGGAAGCTCTCAAAATAGTAAAGGCACCATTCCAATGGTGCAACCAAGAGAAACGCCTAGCATTTTACCAACAGCTATTGAAAGTCGCACAGGAAGTTGGCTCAACTGTGACAACGTTAGTGAAATAAATGGAACACCCATTTTATTTACCAAAGCGTCTATGTAATCCCCTAAAATGACTCCACAAACATCTGACACCAAATTTCCAATGGCGGCTGCCGCCATTGTAGAAATGACTAATGCCTGACCTAAAAATGTGTGCATGAGAAATAATGACAATAGCAAAACTAAACGAATAACGTAAGCACAATCTACCTCAAATAGCTACAACATTACTATGAATGATCTTATCCTTTCCATGTTACTCTACCTAATTTGAGTGGAACAAATTGTTGATAAATTTGGTTAGAAACTCAATACATGATTTTTTACATTGCTTGATGACAATTTGTAAAAACAAATAACATTAAACTAATTCTTAAATAATGGTTAACCTATGCAAAGGAACGGTCTTCATGCTAAAATTGTTGCTTCCAAGAATCGTCTGTGTTTCCTTTGTATATATATAT
>CABFPE010000045.1:2051567-2073927 GCA_900660155.1 Hofstenia miamia
AATCCTTAATATATAAAAAAGATTGATACACATAGAGGTGAGAATTTTTTCGGGAACTTCAAATTTCTTCCATTAAAGAATTATTACGTCATTTTTTATCTGATTTAAAACGTCATAAAATATATATATATACAAAATATATATATACGAACTTATATTTTACGAACTAATATATTAAATTAAATAATACGAACTTATAACTTACGAACTATTATAAGAACTTTAATAATACGAACTTATATTTTACGAACATGTTTACGAACTTATAAAATACGAACTTAAATTTTTTTCAATACGAACATATATTTTACGAACTTGTTGTATCTTCCCTCCATTTTGAGATATTTGGTATTAGTTTTAAGAAATGTGGTACTCATTTAAAGTACCAACAAATATTATCAGAGTTTTCGAGTACTCAGAATGTTAAGAACTTAAGCTTGCTAAGCTTGATCAGAAAAACTCAAAAGAGAAATCATCAAAACTCAAACTTAATTGAAAATCCATTTGAAAATACTATAAAAATTAAATTATTTTAAATTTTAATTTCTTTACTTATCACAAATAAATATTTTTTAGCTAAGAATTATTGTAAAATAAATGTTTTTTACTCTATGAAACTTGGAATTAGAAAAAAAGCTCAATTGAACTTGGAATTTTTCTTAAAAATACTCAAACTTGAAATATAAAAACTTGAATTTGGTCTGAGTAACTCTAACTTGACTAAAAAAACATTTAATATTAGTATAAAGACTATAGACCATACAAATGAAAATAGACCTGTTGGCTTGTCTGTGCTCATATGCTAAGCCTGTTATGCCCATAGCTAAATGATATTTGACTAAAATTGCTTGATAGTAACAATAAAACCATTAGCTGTGCTATTAAAGAGAAATATCTTTAAACTATCATAGCCATCAATAAAGTTTACATCAATACAAAATTAAGTTTTTTGTTGAAATCACTTAAAAGCTTAAATTTACAACTATAAAGTCATATTTTTGGACAAATTAATCAACAATTTATGTCAATCATTGATAAAGTGCACTTAGAACATCATAACCATAATCAGGGATAGGGTTTATATGCCTAAGGCATAAAGCAGATTTTATGCATATTTGAACACAGTTTTCTCTAATGTACATTTCCATGATAGCTCACATATTCCATTGTATCTCATATGTGAATGTCACAGATACCAAATATTTCACTGAGTCTTATCTGTTCCACTAACACCTCAAAACTGGAGGCTCACAAATACTGAAAATGTTAAAACTTATTTACTTAATATGATAAATTAATGTAGGAATTGCATTTCATTATGGTATCTTTAGCTTCATCCTGAAGCTATAACTCAACTGCAAGGGCAGTTATTTCTTTGCAGCAAGTTTGAGATACTTGATAATGTCATAGAGCTAATACAGGGGGAGATGTACAAAGATAAGCTGAATGCCTCCCAGGAAATCTCAATTAACAATCAATGAGAACATTTGCACAAGCAATAATGAAGCATAAATCCATGCAGTTGTTTTTAATCCCTTAAGTGTTCTTATATACAGAAATGTGCCTCTAGTCTAGGTGGTCAAATTCAAACACAAATGTTCATGACTGTTGATCACTTGAAACTAAATTTATGTTTCTATTAATATAAATATGCATACCTTGGTAATTGAATATCTGTTCTCTTTAATGTAGTTTTTATGCATATTTTAAAGCATATTTTTGAAATTTTGGTGCATTATTTGATGACAAATATTAAAAAATAAATAAATTACATGAATTGGTCTTCTGAAGTTAGCTTATTACATTACAATATACTGTACACAAGTACTATATTATAAATAATACAATATTAGAAGATGACAGTAAAATGGTATTCCTTAAAATTGATGAAGGCAATGAATTTTATGTGTAATATTTTATGTACTGTTCTGTAATTTCTACAATAAATCTACATGAAGGTTAGTATTACACTAAACATATATACATAGATATATAGAATAGACCTAATGTACATCAAACAACTGATTTTAAGAATATAGATCATCGAGTAACAACAACCCATAGTATAGAAGCCTGTACCCATACAGTTTTGTCTGTGCTCCTTACAGGCCCTACCCCAGCTCATTTGAGTTCAAATTTAATGCTCAAAGTACTTGAAAAACTTATCAATTAGGATAAGAGTTTTAGGTACACAAAATTCTAATACCTTGAACTTGATGAATTTGTAAAACTTGATCTTAAATACACTGAATTGAAATATTTAATAAAATTTAATTGAAAATATTGCAAAAAATCCATCATTTTAGCATCCATTTCTCCATCAATTAAAAACAAATGCTTTATGGTTTTAAAAGCTCAGAAGATTAAACTAGAAATACATTTTAAAAAACTTAAGCTCACACTGAAAATGTAAAATATCTCAACAATCCTGGTTGGCACTTATAGAGTTTTCAAGTTCTTATAATTTTAGAAAATGATCTTGTAATAATTGATGAATGAAAGTCTGAAAAGACATAATTGATATGCAAATTCAAACTTTATTGAAGTTCTACTTCATTGCATTGTAAACAATTGATTATCTTAAACTTCAGTTTCTATATTAATTGAAAATATATCTTGCTAAACTTTAAAAAATTAGAATTGTTATAAAATTTGGAAAATTTCAATCAAACTAAAAAATTTCTTCAAATATGTTTTCTTACACTTGAATGTTGCTAAATAGAAAGTTCTCAAGCAAACTTCTAAACAGTTCTATCCACAAGCAATCATAAATTCTACCATGTTGAACTAAAGTAATTAGAGAGAAATCATTCCTATGGTATGAAAATTTTGTGCATTTAAGATTCAAGCTTTGCAGTACTTACTTAAAACAATTACATAAGTATAATATTATATCTTGGGGATATGGGAGCTATAATTTTATGGCATTAAGCAAAAACATACATTTTCAAAATCTAACAAAGTTTAGTATTATCTATGTTGATTTACAACCTTCTCTATTTTAGGTAAAAAGAAATTCAGAGATGGAAAGATTTTGGTATCTCAGGTAAAGTAGAAATAAGAACAAAGTGGGTAACTGATAACTACAGATAGAGGCTCTCTAGAAGTGTGAAAAAAGTTCAAAGACCTAAAATAATAGACTAATCTCAGTTAAACTTCAGACCTTCATCAACAAATAAGCTAAATTTTCTGAGTGCTCAAGCCAGGCAATCCTCCAGAATAGCAATTAAATTCTAGAATTTATAATAATAACTCATTGATAATAACTAACACAAGCTAGCTCAACAAATATTTTTTACTGAACAAATACATTGCATTAAATATATGCTACAAATCTGGTTTCTGAAACAAAATTGAAAGCATATCAATTTACATTTTCACATAGCAACATAGGTTTACAAAAGGTTATCAGATATTGCACACAATTACATCTGCATAATAAATAGTACAGTTGGCCAAACATATCAGTGCAATGGGATGCCAACAAATTATAGCAAGCAACAAGTGCAATTGTATCTATTGTGATTAGTAAGAGCACATCCTTAATAGGTTGGAGAGCTCTTTCATTGTTCCATTATGGGAATGGCTACTCACAGGGATTTCTTGTCAAATAAAGCTGTTTATTTTATTTGTGAAATCATCACAGAACCTATCATATTGCCTTAAGCCCATGATCACAATTAGTAAGTAATGTAAACTCAGGGATTCATCAGATATCACAACAATAGTCCAACAATTATCTCTGTAGAAGGCAGTTCTATAAATCAAGCTATCTAAGAACTGATGTGTTTGTGACTCTTCCAAAATAATAAATGATTGTTAGTTAACCTAAATGTATTCAGATTTGCTGTTAGAGAAAACAGACACATGTTTGCCAACTGTCCACAGCATCTGCTGAAAACATATAACTGAATCAGATTGATCAAGTTTTTTTAACAGATTTGTATATAAGACAATTTTTGTGTGTAAGCATAGCATACTTAGCAGAATTAGTTCATTGTACAAGCAAGAATTAATCATAATGGTGTTTACTTGATTACTCTAATATCTATTGTACAAGCAATTAGGAGTGTAACCATAATAGTGTTTACATGATTACTCTAATATCTTTAACACCACAGTTTAGGTTATCTGTGTTAAAAGTTTGCTGATTTATATTATAGCCTGCTAAGTCAATGTCCAAACACATACTTTGAGACATTACACTAGCTCAATAAACAAACTCAGATATCACTCTTTTAGTATCAGCCTTTAGATAAATAGTATACAATTGCCATGCATTCATGAAAGCCAAAAGTCATGATTTAACTACAGTGTAATTAATTATGTGTTTTATTTAAATCAAATTGCAAACCCAAGTTTTGTAATCTAACCATAGACACAACTAAAACTTAATGTGACCACAATTCTTGGAGCAAGTCTCTAGTAATTATTAATTGTTACTAGTAGTGAGATTTCCTAATTAGTTTAGTAACAACACAATAATAAAATGAGGAGACAATTAGAATTAGTGCACACTTACTTAACAATTTAATTTTCCTAACATCAAAATTATATAAATAGAAATTTACACAAATTCCATAATTAATCCCTACAATAATTGTTGGATTAATATTGGGGAATGAGCACCATAGTTCTTTATCATAAATTTACTTTAAGAAATAGTGAGTGCTAGCTAGAACATTAAAATTTTTTACTTTATCAGTTCTAGCATCATTTCATCTCTACAAGGTTCTTTAGTTTGAATCATGAAAATAATCACAACATACTTAGGAATATCCTAGCATTAGATTCAGAGTTTCAGAGACAAAATTTGAGATTTTAGACTAGAATTGAGAAATGTTCTGAGACTGGAAATGAAAACATATTTCTGTGAGAAATGATTTTTAGCAAAATCTTTGTATTTTAGTAATGTTTTTAAAAAAAAGTTCAATACTTACTAAAGTTCATGTTGATACTGATCATCAAGTAAAAAAATTGCAGTATTATATAGACTTAGTGCTCAAGAATTAACTTTTTTCAAGTGCTGAAAATGAGAAAAAAATCTTTAAGAAACTGAGAATTTATACTTACTTATAATTTCAAGAGCATAAATTGAAATGGTCAATAACTTGAAAACCTTGATATATGATTTCTTGTAGTAAAAATCTATTGAATATCACATATTTCTGTTAAAAGTTTCAAACTTTGTGTTTTTAGTTCTTATAATATTCATTTTGTGTATTCACATTTACAGATTTTTTGTATGCATGCAAAGTTTTCAAATACTCAGAATGTTAAATACTTGAAGTTAGCAAAACTTGATTAGAAAAACTAAGAGAAGAAAACATTAATATTCAAACTGGAAATAAATAAAAATTCACTTGAAAAGGTCATAAAAATTCAATTATTTAAAATTTTAATTTATTTAATCAATAGTGAATAAGTAATTTTTTCCATACATATCTTGGAAATATTTCAAAATAAATATTTTTTAAACTCAGAAATATAAAAAATTCAATTGAGTTCAAAATTTTCTTCAAAAAAATATTTTAATTTGAACTTAAAATGTAAAAACTTGGAGTCAGATAAGTAACTTGAACTTAACTAAAAAAAACCCTTTATACATGTTACCAGGTAATGTGGCAAACAATATATATTCATTCTTTGTTGTCCTCATTCAAGAGTATTTTATTTGTGTCTTTCAACACTTCTATTTTACAGTTTGACAAGATTCCTGATGTTACTGAACAATTAATCCCTATCTTTGTTCATTAAGCTTGTTGTGTTACTACAGTGTATGTATGTTTACAGTTTTAGTTGACTTCACTAGTGATATTTCAATTGTAGGTGTTAGACACATTTTGCTATCCCTATGGAAATAGGATAATTCACTTGGTCACAATTTATGTATTCACATAGTTCACAGTGATAAATGATCTAAAGATTGATATTACTGACTTAGATTTTTGGAATTCAGTAACAGTGCATTCAATTTCTAAATTCAGACCTTACATATGACAAAAATTATAGAAGTTATTATCAGCTTAATTAACAGTTCATTGTATAATGATTAAAAAACACATTGTTACTCATGAGTTATAAACAAATGAGTAGTTTAAAAATTACCTAAGCTTATTGACCTTTTTTAGTATCTCCATCCTAATAACAAGCTAGCATGTCTTGATGTCAACACTTATAACATGACTTGTATTGATATTTTATCTTTGAAATAATTGCTTTAATGATTCATTTTTTCAAATATTTCAGTAAAAATATGTAATGAGTTTATCACAATGTTTATAGAGTTTATTTTCAATTATCTAGTTATGATTACAAAATCATGAAGGAGCATACTAATATCCTTGTGTTCTTTGGTAGCAAGCGTGCAATTTCTTTGAAGAATTGCTAAGAATTTCTTCATTGTCTTAGTTACAAATATCACTTGCATTGCAGTTCTTTGATGTAGTAAATACGGGATATATTTCTGATTTATCATCAAGCCATTAAACTGCATCATCCCTCAGTAATAAAATTGGGAGTTGATTTGATCCCTAATTAATGTCCTAAAAATGGCAATGATCCTTGAACCTGGGTTAACAGAAGATATTTCAAAGGGAAAATTAGAAAAATTATAGATACAAGTTCAAATGAATTACTTTAACACTTGATATTGCATAAACTTTGTTTTATGTTCACACAATCAAATTCAATATATTTGGTAGTGTTATTGTTATGCTTATTGTGACATATATTTCTAATAGTTCCAAATCCTCCTTAAAATATAAGATTTCAATTCTTAGATATTGTTCCTGGAACAACAGTTTCGTAGGTTATCAACTTGTTTAATTGCACATCTTGCTCACTTCCAATAGTTGCAGAACGTTCTGTGTACTAGTGTACAATACCTAATACTAGGTGACAGTAAGCTAGATACCTACAAGACCAGTGTTTCATTCTTAAAAAGGGACCGTGACTAAAAATATAGTCCCACAGGTTTCTAGGTTTAAGAATTCCTTTTGATTAGAGTGAAGAATTGCATGCAGAGCTACTATAACCCTGTAGGTTCATCAAAACTCGCATTAAACTCTATTCAACATTTAATTGATATTCAAAAATTAGATAAGTTAAATTTTAATAATTTTCATTTTTTTGAAGTCACATTGAAAATTAATGATAACTGAATTCATTGCTCTATATTCATGTGAATTTATTTGAAATTTGAAGTTTGATATAAAGTTTTCTAAAGTTCAAGCATTTCTTATAGAATTACACCATAATTGTTGTATATTACAATAGGTAAACTCCCCGTATTTGCAGGAAAAAGTTATTAATGCATCGGCATATTGCTAGATGCTTAGAAAGGCTGTTCAAACTACTGCATGTTAAAGATGACCAATATATAGTTGCTTTTCACAAAATTGGATAAGACAGTTTTGAATAAAGTTTGGAACCAAATATAGATATGGCACATGCATTGCATCACCTCGAAAGTTCTCAAGGTCTAAAGCTGATGAAGAAAACAACATGTATATGTACGTGAACTTATCCAAAAATTATTACCTTGACTATTTTCGAGACAAATTATCTACATGTTGGAAAATCTCAATATCTAAGTATTAAGAAGAAACTTGATCAATCAACGACTTTGCACATTGTGGAGATGTTCAATGACTTGCTCTCGAATACACAACAGCTTATTCTTTCTCAACGTTATTCTGGATTTTAAATGCGTTGGCAATGCCCCCCCCCACAATATGTTATATTCTTCTAAAATTATATTACATGCAAATCCACTGATTGCATTAAAGACACTTCTTAAATGAGAGGCAAAAACATTTTTGCACGTGTGAGGTGTGATATTTTTGAAGACTGTTTTTGTTGAAAAATATTTTATTTGAAATCAATTTCTTTTTGAGGAAATTTAATCAATTAATTGAAAGAGAATAAGGAGATGAGATCTTATTTCCCAAACACATTTATTATCAGAAAGAATGTGCTAGAATCTGCTTTAATCTCCCATCTAATGTGTAAAAATATAAGAAAATAGGCCTATGTTTTATTATTTTCTTCCACTCAACTACTTTGAAATCAATTATAGGAACACTTTATACCTGAAATAATGCATTTCAAATGGAAGTAAATTTTAAAATAACACCATTATTTTTCAGATATTAATCAAAGATTTAACCTAGTTTAAGGAGTTAAAGATTTTTTATAGCGATCTAGAAAACATTTTTAATCTCCTAAAAATGATTGCATGTTTTATGTATTAATAGGATAATTCATATTTATACATCTATATACATTAGAATGAAAAAATGTGTAAATGTATTTCATACAGTAAAAATATGTTCCAATGCATTTAGCCTAATAGTAAATACATTTTAAATTTATTTAAATCAAGTATTGCTAAGAAATTCGGAATTTTGATTTGATAAAACTCTAATCAATTACATCAATTCACCATGAAAGAAGGGGCAGCTGCCCCCTCTTACCCCCCGCTCGCAGCACCTATGAATTGCATAGATAGATTTTTTTAGTATAAACACAAATTTCTTGGAAAATATATGCATAATACAACAGTGCAATGCAATGACAATAGGTATTTTTGGAACTATGTAGAATTAGAAAAAAGCAATATTATTTTGCAAATATTCACAAATTTTCGTCATTAACATGCTATATTTGTATACCGTTGTTTTTAAAAAATCCAAATTGTTAAAAACAAATGTATTTACCCATTTTTTAACTTTAAGATATTCACCATTTTTAATGATATAAAGAATTTTAGGGAAAGGGGATTTATAAGTGAGACCGAGACGAAAATACTATTGTATTACACCACTGTTATTGCCTATGCATATGTGAAAGACCCATTGCTCTTTTCAAGATCTTATGATAGTCCCATCTTTCATAAATACCATTAGAGTCTTCTGCTTTCAGTATTTCTTTGTAAAGAAATACTTTCAGTCAAATGGTGACCAATACATTTAGTTACTTTTTACCAAGACGCTTAGAATAGGTTGTTCTCATGAGTATATGATTAAATATACCATTCTTGACGATAAACAGTTTTGAGATTAAAACAAAGTTTCTCCCACTTACTACGAGATTTATTTATGCATCACTGAATAAATTCAAATAGTGTTAAAACTTAGAAGTGAAATTTAGCAGTAAACTCTTTACACGTTTGGCAATTATCTAAACACATAACTTTGCTACACTGATGTAAACTAAACGTCAATTAGCTTTTCATCTTCGATCTACATTTCAATTCACATAACATGCATACTTCAAAAGAGTATGTTTGAAAACAACTTGTCTTGCAATTCTCAAGTAATATAGGGCCAACACTATTTTCAATTCAAGCTTGAAAAATCTTGATAATGTCAAATGTTTACATGATTTCGACAATTAAAAAACGAATTATTATAAGCATTCTTAGGCATTTAATGTTATCATATTTCACTGATACAGAATGTGCTATGCATTATTGCTGCAGCAAACTATTTTCATCAATATATATATATATATATATATATATATATATATATATATATATATATATATAAAAAAGCAATTCAGCGCAAAGATTTATTCATTTCACAGTAAGACACTTAATAATTGGTGATACAAATAAACTTAAATTAACTGAATATTGAATTTTTCTAAGAAAACTTTTGATAATGCTACTAAAAGCATTCATGACAATGGCTTACTAAACGTCAAACAAATAAATTCCGAAGAATCAGCATTAAGTACATTGAGAAATTTTCAATTTGATTCATTTTGGATTTAGATTTATTCAAATGAGTATATTAACTTGATAAATATGTCTCGGAGAGGTCATGTGTCATGGTCCGTTATATAGGGAAAATAATAATGCTGTTTGATCAGCAACTCGCCTTGCTACTGGAAAATACATTGAAATAAAGCCAAAAAACTGTATTTCTACAAGTACATGTATATTCTCAAATAATTCTATGAAGATTCTCGAGTAAAAAGGGAACTTCTACTAACAAGATCCACGTAAATCATCTCCGCTAAGCGCCTTTCTATTGTTCCTTATAATTTCCTTTAGTTTTGCTGTTGGAATTTCTTGAATTCAAATTTGACTTGCTCATTCTCTATTTCTGGTCCTTCCTACCTCAAATGCTTTCCGAGAATCTTACTGTGTTTTCTCTTGCCCATCTATTCCCCTACTTTTCCATTATGGTCTTTGTAGAATCTCAAAATCTTACTTGTCTAGCTATCTTAATATTTTATTTAATTTGCAGTCTCTTCTGCTTACATCTATCAAGCCTAGCACCTATTTGAAAATTCCATGTTGAACAGATCTTCTAAGCAAAACTGGAAACGGGTTGAATCGACTCGCGCGGGTTTGTAGGTTCACCCATCCCGCGCAGGTCGTGGGTTGTGTAAATTTTTTCAGTGCGGTTTAAGTTTGTTGACCTGTACGTAAGACATGGGTTATTTGCGGGTTGGATTCGCTACTCATACTCCCTCTATGATTTCTCAAGTCGTATTTTGCTTTAATATATTATATCAATTTCCAAAATCATGTTATAGGAACTTGATGTATATGATTAAATTCACGCATCTTCCATTAATATTTCAACTGCAAACAGGAAATTAATATGTGGGAATTCCAAATATGCAAGTGCAAGCATTACAGGTGTTGTTTGGTACGGTTATGGGGACAAACAAATGCTGGTTGGAACGTGGGTTAGGTGAAGAAGTTTGAGGTGAAGTTTGGGTTGCGGGTTGTCTTGGGTCATGATGTTTGAGTTGCAGGTTGGGTTGTGTCTACCCATCAATCGTGAAGTGGGCTGCACATTGGGTTTGTTCAAAAATATTGATCCATTTCCAAAGAATATGCATATAAATATCATCAAACATACATGTATTATAATGATACGAGAATATATTTCATTAACAGACAGCATTGTGATTAAGTTTCTGTGTAGGCAAAGCATGTAATTACAATTTAATAGAATTTTGAGGAAATTGGATAAGGGGCGTAGGTAGTGGTCACCCCATACCCTTCCCCCACTTCAACGGAAGTATGTCATTGGGATGTAGTTTAATAATTTCATGAATTACGAAGTTAGCCTATCACTTTGGCCCAACCCACCCCCACCAATTCAACCTCCTGGCTACATCCTTGTATGAGATCCACTGTACATGTTCGTAATATACTTTTCATTGAAAATGGTTGAGTCTTGACTCAATTTCACCCCCTCCCATCGACACAGACAGTGTCAAATTGGCAGTCAAATTTGTTTCCTATTCAGATACTTTTGTGAAATCTTAATCCAACTTGTTCATGGGAATAAACTTTCACAATTTAATGAAATTAATGTATCAACTTATAAAGCTTCCATCAATTGCGCTTTATCACTAAATTGTTTGGTTTGGAATGGATGATAATAATGATTGCTCATAAATGGCTATCTGTGGATTATTTCCAAATGATGTTATTAACATAGCTCAAAGCCTTCACAATCTAATTTGGCACTGGATCACATCAAGTGCGATGCATTTGGCATAATGTTTAATATTTAACCATTCACTGTCAGTGGTAAGCTTTAATTCTGTTTAGAAGATTTTAGTTGTTTTTAAACAATGAATGAATAATAGATTGCTTGATATTAAATAAAACCATTAAACAATCATAAATAAATACAAGTGAAATTAAATCAGGTAGCANGGGAATTCCAAATATGCAAGTGCAAGCATTACAGGTGTTGTTTGGTACGGTTATGGGGACAAACAAATGCTGGTTGGAACGTGGGTTAGGTGAAGAAGTTTGAGGTGAAGTTTGGGTTGCGGGTTGTCTTGGGTCATGATGTTTGAGTTGCAGGTTGGGTTGTGTCTACCCATCAATCGTGAAGTGGGCTGCACATTGGGTTTGTTCAAAAATATTGATCCATTTCCAAAGAATATGCATATAAATATCATCAAACATACATGTATTATAATGATACGAGAATATATTTCATTAACAGACAGCATTGTGATTAAGTTTCTGTGTAGGCAAAGCATGTAATTACAATTTAATAGAATTTTGAGGAAATCGGATAAGGGGCGAAGCTAGTGGTCACCCCATACCCTTCTCCCACTTCAACGGAAGTATGTCATTGGGATATAGTTTAATAATTTCATGAATTACGAAGTTAGCCTATCACTTTGGCCCAACCCACCCCCACCAATTCAACCTCCTGGCTACATCCTTGTATGAGATCCACTGTACATGTTCGTAATATACTTTTCATTGAAAATGGTTGAGTCTTGACTCAATTTCACCCCCTCCCATCGACACAGACAGTGTCAAATTGGCAGTCAAATTTGTTTCCTATTCAGATACTTTTGTGAAATCTTAATCCAACTTGTTCATGGGAATAAACTTTCACAATTTAATGAAATTAATGTATCAACTTATAAAGCTTCCATCAATTGCGCTTTATCACTAAATTGTTTGGTTTGGAATGGATGATAATAATGATTGCTCATAAATGGCTATCTGTGGATTATTTCCAAATGATGTTATTAACATAGCTCAAAGCCTTCACAATCTAATTTGGCACTGGATCACATCAAGTGCGATGCATTTGGCATAATGTTTAATATTTAACCATTCACTGTCAGTGGTAAGCTTTAATTCTGTTTAGAAGATTTTAGTTGTTTTTAAACAATGAATGAATAATAGATTGCTTGATATTAAATAAAACCATTAAACAATCATAAATAAATACAAGTGAAATTAAATCAGGTAGCACAAGTGACATATATAATGAAAAAGTTGTCACAACAGGATATATTCAAATAATTTTGTACAAATATTTGCGACAAAAAGGTGAACTCAAAATATTCCTTATGCACATGTCATACTTTTCAAATACTTTAAAATTGAAGATTTGCGCATATCTCAACTCCTCATTTTATACTTTTGATTTTTTTTAAATTTTCGGTGTCCTTGCCAATATGTAATTTACTATGTTAATGCAAACCTAAGAGGATGTTCTTTTGAAAAATGTATTAGAATCGAAGGTGCTACCTCTCGAACACTTGGTATAGTCTTTCGTAAAATGTGTACAATAATTTACAAGGAATCCCTAATTTAATTCAGTCCATTGATTTTGCATAGCAAGGCCATTTTTTGCCTGAGTCCACTTACTCACAGATAGTGTGGTATTCAAATGGAGACATGGGGGATTTTTATTCTTCATGTTCTCAATATTCGTTTTTTGCAGTTAAAATGCATTGTATAGTATTTTGACATATTCTGAAGGTATTCACGGTGATCTGGACACCACTGAGATCTCTCCTTACAAGAAAATTATTACTACNTACTTTTCAAATACTTTAAAATTGAAGATTTACGCATATCTCAACTCCTCATTTTATACTTTTGATTTTTTTAAAATTTTTGGTGTCCTTGCCAATATGTAATTTACTATGTTAATGCAAACCTAAGAGGATGTTCTTTTGAAAAATGTATTAGAATCAAAGGTGCTACCTCTCAAACACTTGGTATAGTCTTTCGTAAAATGTGTACAATAATTTACAAGGAATCCCTAATTTAATTCAGTCCATTGATTTTGCATAGCAAGGCCATTTTTTGCCTGAGTCCACTTACTCACAGATAGTGTGGTATTCAAAGGGAGACATGGGGGATTTTTATTCTTCATGTTCTCAATATTGGTTTTTTTGCAGTTAAAATACATTGTATATTATTTTGACATATTCTGAAGGTATTCACGGTGATCTGGACACCACTGAGATCTCCCCTCACAAGAAAATTATTACTACACTTTTGTTCAAAGATGAACTTTTGAAAAAATTTATTAAGGAGGCAAAATTAAATTTGCAGCAAAAATTTTAAATTCCGTTTGTTATAGATAAAATGCAGTTTAAAAAATGTAATAATAAACACTATTTGCCATTTTTGTTGTTACAATCAATGTTTCAGTGGTTCTTAGTAAGTTGCTCCTATTTGNGTGGTATTCAAATGGAGACATGGGGGATTTTTATTCTTCATGTTCTCAATATTCGTTTTTTGCAGTTAAAATGCATTGTATAGTATTTTGACATATTCTGAAGGTATTCACGGTGATCTGGACACCACTGAGATCTCTCCTTACAAGAAAATTATTACTACACTTTTGTTCAAAGATGAACTTTTGAAAAATTTTATTAAGGAAGCAAAAATAAATTTGCAGCAAAAAATTTAAATTCCGTTTGTTATAGATAAAATGCAGTTTAAAAAAATGTAATAATAAACACTATTTTCCATTTTTGTTGTTACAATCAATGTGTCAGTGGTTCTTAGTAAGTTGCTCCTATGTGGAATCCATAAAACAACCCAAAACCATAATATAGTATTCATTTAGCAAATGCTTACTAAAGTAAACCAAATACTAAATATAACTAGAAAAGCACTCGGAGAGCGCAGAACTCCGCCACGCAGCTTGTGTCCCCCGGATCAGCACCAAAATTTAATGGATTTTTTCTTGGGCGAAGACACACCTCTGGTGAAAATTTGAGGTCAATTCATCTATTACTTTTTCCGTAAAGTTGCTAACAGACAAACAAGCAAACCAACGCTACCAAAAACATTACCTCCTTGACGGAGGTAATTATAATTGAATTAATAACATTAACTCGTTTACGGATATACAGTGTTCATTGTTTTTTATTTGTACACTAAGTACTTTTAAAAGAACGAACCGTTTTTTCACATTTTCGAATAATTTTCGCTATGTCTAATAGGAAATTTTAAAATCATGAGCCATGGACATATGTCTTCGAGCGCATGCTTGAATTCAATGTTAACATTTCTACTTTTTCTTTCAAAATTACGAATTTTAAATATGATTAAACTCTCTTCATATCTTATGTTCATATAGTTACATGATTTCGAGTCCATTGAAGCCCCAACCAAATTATATATGGATAGATCTCCCAAACCCATTGAAGCGTGCCAAGTCAAAGTTTGCGGCGCTGAAAGCACGCCTCAATGGGGCAGTGTCGGAATGCAAGGTATGAGTAAACATGAAAGAAGAGACTCTTCCCTATCCCGTGCTACATTCATATACTAGAAATCTGTATTAGTTTTTGAGATACAAGCATTTAAATAAATTTTTTAGAAACGTACAAATTTTAGAAAGATCCTGATAAGCTTAAGGTTAAGTTAGTTCATTATTTATTTACTGTAGTTGATAATAATAGTAAGATGCAACTTTGGATAAAATTCCTTTGATCAAACAGTACCCTTTTTACATGGTGGCGACATTTTTTATTAACTATGAATCAAATCTATTTCAAGTATATATGACAGAAGAAATTTATTTCTGCATTTTATGACTATCATCCTTACTTCACACTCCATAATTCGACATAAATTCAAATGTGTAAAAAATTCTTATTGTGTGGATACTTTTGAAATACGTTGAAAGAATTTAAATGTTGGTCATTTTTGGGTAAGTGACACACCTCTGCTAAAAGTGAACGCTTGGCCAAGCTGGAATCTCCCTCTACTACTTTACTTTGAGTTTAACATGTACTTTGGAAGGTTGGGGTCACACCTGTCGCAAACAAGTCTTTATCTATTAAAAAGATGAATTATGCTATTTATAACCTTCATTTTAGCAATTGTAAAAAATTATTAAATGTCGTTCTCTAAGCCTACAATTTTTACGTATTTTATCCAATTTTAAGACTTTTTTATAAAACGGCAAGAATACAAAACCTATATGTTTTCTTAATAATATTTCTAATATCTTTACTCTTATGAAACAAATCTATTTGTCGGGTTTTTGATTAATTTTATCCAAGACTATTAAAAATATTAAAAGGCTTTTCAATTTACACATCGGTGGGGTTGGGTCTGCTCATGCAATGATGAAGATTTGTGGCAAAACTTATTCTTGTGCCTGAAGTACAGCAAATACGAATTTTCTTTCAATGAAAGATCCGTTCTTTATAAAAATATTCAAATTATTTCTATACATAGGGCTTAGATAAAAAGCATTGAAATGCCCATGGAAATAACCACTGTCCTGAAATGTTTTGTTTTCTGAAGAAAAACTGTGTGAGTCCAATTCATGCGCGCCATGCGCAAAGTCAGAGTTTTTCGCGCCGTCGGTAGTTAGCATAATATCACAAATAAATTTGAGGGCTTGTTGGAGAAATCAAGTAACATTGCAGCCCAACATTGTGCAGATATTGTTTGGAAATAGTTGAGATCCAACAGCTTTACAACATTCTCATTCACACAACTGCGACACTAGATAATGTCCATGTTGAACAAGATGTGTTCTTGGCTGTGATGAAAAGTACAGTTGAAAGAACCTTATGAGCGATCCCAGGAATTTCATCAATTGTCGGTTCAGCATCGGGACAAAAACAGCAATGAGGTTAATCTTTCCTCGGAATGTTAGCAATGTAACAACTCTCCGGTACAACTATTGAAGTGCGAATTGCCATGAATGCAATCCAGTAAGTATCACTGGATAAAGAATCGACTTTTCTTCCATTTTCATCATTAATCACGATCTTGCGCGGACCCGTCCGAAATTGGGTGGTCTATTGACAGAAAACAGATTAGTTGTTGTTGCCATGGGCCTTGGACAGCGTTATTATCTCCACACTATGTATGGGAAGAATTTCATTTATAACAGGGAAAGATATGTAAAAATTCAAGGATTCCCAAACTTCAAAATAGGCTGGGCGAAAATTGTACAAGAATGTGAAGAAAACGGTTTGTGGCTTGAAAAGTACAATGGGGTTGTTTAGTGTCAAGTTCGGGTTCTGAGTGGGAGCATGTGCCACGCTACTTCCATTGAACGTTGTCAAGGGACTTTAGTGTTGTTCCAAGTCATATTTCGCTGTGATTGATTCCTCAAGAATCCGCTGATGTGCGTGCCTTGCATCAGAGGCGCTTATGACCCTATTTATAATCTGTTAACACGTCTGTATTATTATTGCAATAATTTACCACTTTTGTTAGCTTGTGAAGTGGCACTCCCGCTAAAAAGCATCATTTTTCACAAAATCTGAAAATTTTGGCATTATGAAATACAATTTTTGGCTTTTTTTCCGTTACTCAATAAAATTTTCTAGAAATCTGTTGAGCACATCGGTTTAAATATATATATATATATATATTCTAGTTTCAGCTAAATGAATGTGTTGCACTTAATAACATGGTTATGACACTGATCGGAGGTGGAATCCAACCCGAAATTCCACACCTGATCCGAAGTTGTCCCAAAATTTTGTGTTTGAATATGAAAGGAATATGTGAATAGGAAAAAAAATTGTGTACATAAAATATGTTTTTGAAAACTAAAAAATTTAATAAAATATTTATCATTGACTGCTCATTAAAGTAAACCTGATTTTGAACTGATTATCTTTCAAACATTGAATACGGGCCCGACCCAATTTTCATCCGATTTCACATATAACTGTCACATTACTTACATCTTGTCTTAGCCATTACTTCTATGTAATGATGCAAACCATTAAATCTATTATACGTCCTTACCATGTTTCAATGATTGAAAATCGTCAAGAACTGGACAATCATAATATTTTCCTTTTTATGAACACATTTGGCTAAGATATTGCAATTCCTTCACTTTTACAGGATTGTATAGAAAGTAACCAAATTTTCACAAGAAAGAGAATTGAATTTCCTAATATTTTAACCGTAACAATTTTGTTCCTGACTCGATATTTTCTCGCTATAGGGCGCCGATTTAATATATTACAATTATAAATCTATGTATTTTGATACTCTGTCGTGCATCTTTCAATGTGTAGCTAAATGTGTACATTGTATAAATTCTTCANAATCTGTTAACACGTCTGTATTATTATTGCAATAATTTACCACTTTTGTTAGCTTGTGAAGTGGCACTCCCGCTAAAAAGCATCATTTTTCACAAAATCTGAAAATTTTGGCATTATGAAATACAATTTTTGGCTTTTTTTCCGTTACTCAATAAAATTTTCTAGGAAACCTGTTAAGCACATCGGTTAAATATATATATATATATATGTAATAAGTTTTAGCTTTTAAAAAATGTATTTTCATACGCTTCTATCATTTTTCTTATCAGTGACCTTTGATGCTCCAGAATTTTGATTGTGTTCGCATATTTATATCCAGTCTTTCCTCTTGATGATTGAATGTAATCATCAGATGTTTTCAAGCTGGAATTAATCTATAAAAGAAAAATAAACATACTTATCAAATTCAGTAACAGTTAAACTTATTTGTGAAAGTTGGTCTCATGTTGAGACCAAATTGTAGTTCATTCCCAGTTGTATTGAATAAGGCAACAGGTTTACACAGATTTGCTTGGATTAATGTAAAGATTCTTTTGCTTCGCAATAACAAGTTTACGTCTTTTTGATGCATATCAATTTGATGAAATTGCGTTCAGGCGATGCACGGCCACTTGTTTATTCATCAATTAAGTTTAATAGTAATTGTGTTTTTCTATCACTGGGAAGATTATAATCAACACCNTTAGACCTACCTACATTTAGGCCTGCATACCTAATTTTGGAAAATTCGGAGGCGCCAGCACACAAATAATGGGTACGGCTTAATAAAAATCGTGGAGCCCTCGTTGTTCTTACATTGCTGAATTTGAATTTATCAAAATTGTAGCGTTAAGAAATCACTACGTACTATTTGATAGTACGGTTTGATCATTTACATTACTATTTATAGACGTGTCTAAGCTCAAATTTGTCAAGTGTTAACTGTGAACGCGATGTAAATATTGGCAAATTCTTGTTGTGTATCAATCACATATACACTTTGTTTAAAATATAAGAACGCAAATTAACTCAAAAGAATACAAAAATCGTAATACCAAAGTACATAAATTCCTTAACCGACCGCGATCCGGGTTGACCCGCCCCCCTACACCTAATTGTCACCGTTTGGGAAGAAGAATGCATGTTGGTCGTATATCCTAATCTGTAAATTCGTGAGTAATGTCGACAAGCAATTGTTATAAATAATTCATATGTATAATGGATGATATATAGAAATAATTTTCTAAAAATAGTTCGTAATTCCTTTTTACCTGTCATAGTTCTTAGCCGTGCTTTAAAGTAACAAATGCCTTGGTCCACATTTTTTAACAACATCAAGTCTTTTAAGAAATTTCGAAATCTTGATATAGATCTGCCCGCTTTCATGTAATGGTAATTAGTCATAACCATAAAATACAGAAAATATTAACAATTTCTAATCTGATTTTGCAAAATATTGAAATTCTTCCCATACAAATTGTTCAGATATAAAGCGGTTAAAAGCCGGTCGCGACAACAACTACCCTAAGCTATTTTGTTTTCCTTAGGTAAATAAACCCTCCACGCTCCGTTCAGATAGGAAGACCATTACCATTCCCTATCCTGTGGTGTTTTCAGACTTTAAATATCCGTATTTATATTTGTAAGTTAAAAATTGCCCAAAAATTGCTAAATTTTCTTAATTTGTAAAAATTTCCAATTATAAGCTAATTTGATTAAGTGGGCATGTACATGATATTTAATAAACTATTTTAAAGAAATGCAAAAGGTCTACCTCTTTGTGATTACCATTGAAAATTTAAAAATCTTTTGTTTATGTAAGAATCATTTATGCAAAATTTTAATACGGAGTTAGAGATACAAAAAAACTTGTAATATTATGTGTCACTGTCTGAAGAATATATACACGCACATTTCCTGCAAACGAAATGCCTTTATAACTGTAAAGTTATAATTTTGACTGACGTGATTACATGTTAAAGTTCATTGCAATTTATAAACAATTGATGATTTTTAAGACCTTTATAAACAAGCATTGATTCTATTCAGAAGTTTTATACAGATTTCCATGATTTACAGATATATATACATATATTTGCGTTTGCCTAAACATAATTACTCCTATTGACAACTACCATTCTGCCCCTAGACGGAAATGCTGGCGCGGTATACGCCATTATATGAACATACATATGAACATACAGTCTATAAAAAAAGGAAGCCTGTTGAAAATATTTCATCTCAACCCACGTGGTTGAATATTTAAGAAACCTCACAATTTTTAAATGTATTGAGAATTGAAAAGAAGAGTTCAACAATAATTAATATACTAATAGAAAACAATAGAATATTTTAAAAAAAATTTATGCATATATAAACAATGTTTCTGATATCAACCTTATAATATTAGATTTATATGACTCATATTTGTTTGGACAATAAGGAAAGAATTTTGTTATTAATGGATCCGACAGTAAATTAGTTCTAGCGCATCTTTTGTTTTTGCATGCGGATTATGTTTCTTTTCAATTTAATATTCTTTATTGGGATGTATTAATAATCTTTTTGATATTTAGACACAAATGTCAGCTTTTGATGACGAATATGACGTCATCACGAGCGATGACTTTTCAGATACGATTCCGGAAGCAGATTTCGAGGATCACCAAAAGACCAAGGCAAACATTAGTGAGTTATATGCCTTGAAAAACCATCTTGACGGGAAGGTGGGCAATCGCCGGAAAAGAGAAAAACCCGCTAAGCGAGACAGAAAGCTCAACATCACTAAGCCTATTATTAGTTCGAACACACTAGCTTCAGGCGCATCTACACCGCTCAGGTAAACTGCTTGTAGAAAAAATATATAACAATATTTAGCAATCTCTTGGACAGTTTCAGTTAAAATATACTCTCTGTAAACTCTAAGCGGCTATGTACTTTATAAAGGATAAACTGATCTTCCACATTTCCTTGCAATGTTTCCAAGTGCAATTTGAAATTTAGAAATCCTGAGATAATGATACACTCTTTGGCAAAAGTGCTCGAAAGTAATTTTGAAAATTTGCACTAAAGCTATCATTGTTCATGGAGTATATGAAACGATTCAATATTTTTCATTGACAATTCCAATTCTTTTAAAAATGTTTTTGAATTCTCCCAATTCCTAATGTTCAGATAATGAGACAGTCGAAATGCTAATTTCAATACTGCGCTTACATTTGCAAAGTTTATATTTAACCTTAAGCTGCCTGAGGATTTTTGAAATTTTTCATGATCATATAAAAAACATTTCAACGCTTATGGCTCAGAAACTATTAAAGCTATGCTAAATCTGAAAGCGTCAAGTGTAGAGGTCGGACCACCTGACTTTGCGCACGGCACGCCACAATGGTTTTGGAATATCTTTGCACATATCAAGAAACAGTCAAAGTTTCCTAGTTACTTCCATGGGCTTAAAACTTTATAAATACATGAACATTATGTATGGAGAGGGTTAGAGATTTCATATATTCGATATCTTTAAGGAAAAAATTCTAATCTTTTGAACAACGTCAGCTACATCAATACACTTTAATAGAAATTTTCAACATTGGATTAAATCATGTTCCCCAATAGAATTGCCCATGTCTCACGATTTTCAAATTTATTAATAGGCTTGGAGAAAATTCGTTGTGGAAAACGGTTTGTATTTTAAAATGAACGATATTTTTGTAATAATGTAGGGAAACAATGTGGTTTTCTTAAACTTTTAGCTAAATTCTAAAGGAACTTTGTAATTGCAAGTTGTTAAATTAAGTTAAGTACTGATGTTAAAGTCTATTATTGAAACAGCCAGTATTTTGAACTTAATTTGTTGAATTATTTCGCTGGTGACTCACTGAGGAAACGGATTAAATATTAAAACTCATTTTTTAAGTGAAGAAAAAATAGAAAATTTTTTTAAAAAATAAAAAATAATATACTAACAAATCTTTGAAAGGATCAAGATGAGAACACTAATTAAAAAAAGCAAAGTTAGTTGAATAATGAATTAGTTCAACTGCTATAAAATAGCAGTTTAGTATTGGCATACATCTATCTATAGCTATCTAGGTTTGATTAATGAGTTGTTAAAACTATTCAAACGGAAATCACTGGCATAAAAATTCATATTGGTTAGTTCTATAACCCTGGCATTTAGTGAAGCCACATCCGCAAACTCCTCCGATTTTGAAACCCCTTTTTGTGATGGCGAAGGAGAAGCTAACCTAGATAAGTTAGATAGCATGAATCGTAACTGGAATGATCTAAGAACCCAAGTAAGTTTATTGTATTAATAATTGCATTTTTTGTATGTGTGTTTGGAGGTATTAAATAAGTCTGATTATATTGCAAAGGCAATTTCCAATTGAAAAAACTAGAAAAATAAAAATGGAGAAACTTACAGGCAACGTATTCAATGTAAAAAATATTTCAAATTTCCTTCACCTCTGTAGCATTTAAAAACAACTTCAAACTAAATTGTTTTTCATTTTTTGATTTGAAGGATTTTCTTTCAAAT
>CABFPE010000045.1:2080636-2139296 GCA_900660155.1 Hofstenia miamia
TATATATATATAGCATACCACGGCTATATCAATTGATTGACATTTTTGGATTCCTATGGAAAATGTGACTGTTTTGTAAATTTTGAGTTTACTGCTTAATTTCAAATGCGAATGCGTTTTGTTGAACATTAGTTCCTGACAAAAAAATCTTAAGCCGGTCCATGGAACAATGTTTAACATCATCAGTATATTAAAACTTTTAAATATATAAATAGCTTTTGCAATGGACTTTTCGACCTCGAGCATAAATTAAATGGATTGTAATTTCATAATTATGGTTTTTGCATTGCAAAGAAATAAATGCACTTTAATCCGAATAGGCCCATTTTGTAAATCTGATTTTTTAAGAAATAATCTATAAATAGCTAGATTTTGTGAAAGTATTTACGACAGCATTTTGTGCGCTAATCAGCATATAATTGTAACTGCATTGTTAATAGAATTTTCTTCTTAAGACATTTCTATTAAGCCTCCAACAGAAATTTTCCAAATTTTCATACAGCAAGCATTGACCCGGGTGCTTGCAAACAATACACATAGCCTACTTATAAATATAATACCGATCAATGTTTTAGGAAAGATACCGCGGTATCGGTATTTTTCGGTATTGTCAAAATACCGCAGTATTGGTATACCGTCGGGCCCTAATCGCGGTTCACTTTTCGGACCTCGTCTGGTGACGGATGAAAAACAGTGACCCATTGCCCACCATGCTTCTAATATGTTCCAAATCTAAGAAATGCATCTAAATTTTTTTATATATGTTTGATAAGTTTCGAAATTTGTAACAAGTAGATGAAATATATTTTGTAAATGAACAATTTAAGGAAATGTCTCTCGCCCGATCTTAGTCCCAGTTTAAAAATTCCTTCCGGTCCACGGGACTACTGCGAGAACGGGGGCGGGAGTGCTCCCGCAGGGCCCTAGTCTTGCATAGTAACTACTAACTACATTCAACAACCTGCGCATTTTTCACATATAACTTACATTTGATATGTACTGAATACAAAAACTGACTACATGATTTCGATACTCTTAGCTTAATCTTAAGCAAAATTGCACAATTTGCGTCATTTATACATATAAACGCCGAAAGACTTAACATACAGAACATACGCATGCTTAGTGCCAATATTAATAAAATAATAACCTTCCTTTGATTAGACACGAACACCAGAAACCAAAATTTACCTTAATCTTTAGATCTGAACATCAAATGTTGAATAACTTAGAAAAGTAATCCAGAAAACTCTATGATTGATTTTGAATTATTTATTAATTTTAATAATATTTTATGTATACCGTCTTTGTAATTTTTTACGTGGATACTCTCTACATATTTTACTTCGAAGTATAAAATAATCATTAAGATTTTGGTATAGTTATAATATTGAGTGTTTATTGCATGGTGAAACACAAATTTAATATTTTAAGTGTGCTAAAACAATTTGCATCATTAATCACTATGTATCATTTAGGATGTCCTAAGTGAGATTGAAAATGTAAAAGAACAATTTACAGATCTTGAATATTTGTGTGAAGATCTCTTTTCTGAAAAAGACGAGAAGATATCAAACGCCTTTAATTTATTGGAATCAGCGAAAACAATGGCACACAAGTGGGAGAAAAAGTTGAAGGTATCTTATTGATCACGTTTGCCTGAATTAAAAATGGTTGGAGATTTGCTAAAACTTATTAATGCTTATAAAACTATATATGCAAATGAATATACAAGAATTTAAAATTTTTATACGCCATCAAATTGATCTTACCTATTAACTCCCAAATTATAATGGAAAGACATGCCCTTTTATTGCCTGCCTAACACATTAATATTAATTATATAATATTTTAATACTTTTTCGCTCATGGTATATATTTTCTGAAATGTTTGCACTAAGTTATCTTGATAATCGTCAATTGATAAAAAAATTAATTACGGGCGCTTAGTATATTAGAGGCCTAAACAGAATGACACATTATGAAGTAGTGAGTGTAACACTCAGAGTGTATAAAGTATTGCCAGATTCATATCTGAATTTTGAACCTGTTATCCAAACTGGTGATGCACAATTTCGTATTTTCGATTCGATTCAATTGAGCAATAGATTTTGTGACCAAATCTAACAGTGTTTTGTACTTCAGCAAAATTGCAACAATACAATGCTTAAAAATCATACCATTTGACTTTAAATAAGCGCATATTATTTCCCCTCAGTTTACGGCCAAGCAATGAGCAAGAAGTAGAGTGTGTGGATGCTGTTTATAATCAAGAAGTTATAGTAATTATGTATATCAATTACGAATTTTAGTTTCAACTAATTATTTCCTAAATTCAAATTAATTAATAATGAGATAGTCCCACTAACAGTCTTATCATCACAGTTATTATTTTTTTATTTTTCACAATTCTCTTCAAATCGTGTATTTTCATCATGTACTATAGGAATGCAGCTCTCCTTGATATTAGAAACTTTGCAATTTTTCAGCATCTGAGAATTCAGAGTATTCATCTTGTCTTTGTACATGCATCTTCTGAATTAAAAGCAAATGCGTCACTGTAATTCCTTCATCTTTACAGTGAACATGACCAAGAGTTAATCAACAGCATGCATTCAAGAAAAAATTTTTTAAAATTTGACAAATGTGCAACTTAAGATCATTCGTCCGACCATTACTGTAAATCCATTTAGTCATTAGAACAGTGGATTTTGAGCAAAGGTTATTGCTAAGGGCAACGAATACTCAATGCAAAATCCAGGAATATGTGCTATGTATTGATTAAGAAACACTAAATTATTTGTTACCATAGCAGGAAATTCAACGTTTAGACAGCAATAGTTTAAAATGATCAGTCTGCATATTGAACAAAGTTGTCTAACGAGTAAACTGTTTAATTGAATATTGCCTCGAAGTTTGAATTCTGGTATTCTACTTCAAACGCTGTTGTAAATTTTTAGTACAGGTGTTTGCAAGAAGGATTGCTTCATCCAAATATGGGGAGTATGACACTCAAAACTTAAATACCACTATTTGACATCCCAGTTAAAAAATGAGTTAACTCGGGGATTGTGACTTACAACTGATCCCAGCCTCTATAAACCATTTCCAAGAAGGTTAAACTGCTTTTCAGTGATTCTGCCATGAAAATTCAAATTGGAACTGACATTTCAAAAGTATTTAACTCATTGGTTCGTTGATAATACTCATTTTGGAACTGCCATTCGATATGTCAGTTAGCCCATTCTTGAACTGGAGAGTCATATTATTCTTCAAAGCTCAAAATAAACTTCAAATCGTTTGTTCTCTTATCAGCAATGTTTGAAATTTAGTATATAATAAAAATTACAAACATCTTGCAGACTTTAAGTTACTGTACGAAGTTATTCTCACAAAGTCTCCCATGGAGTGTTACTAGATAAATTAAACAATATTGGGATTGGCCGAAGCTTATTAATGATTCCTTCAAGTAATTTTTCTAACGAACAGAGAATTTTTTTGACAAAGATGTAACAAGTGTAATTTTTAAATATATGTACAATCCACTTTGACCGTTTTACAAATGTGCTGTACAAAGAAAAATGTTTTTTGACATCTTGTTGAAGCTAACTAATACAGAGCGCAAAGAAAATTGTTATTTTTGCTAAAAGTATTTTTTTGGAATTTTCACTCTCACCTCTAAACTCACCATTGCCCAACGTTCCTATCTAAGGCATACTGCATTTTGTATATTAGCATTATAACTAATTCGTCTAAGCCATTCATTACAGACAGACAGTTTTTCATGTGAGCTAGTCAGAATAAAATGGACACCAACCAGAAAATTATATTATATATATATATATATATATATATATATATTGGGGTATGTCCAACATATCAACCAATATGATTCATCTTTAGTGGAAACGTGGTTTTAGTTATCACGATAGGCAATTACACTGCTTGTATGATCATGTAAGTTACATTTTATGTAGCTTAGCGCAGGGCCTACTTAAAAAACAGTAAAGCCATCTGCAGCACACATTTGACCTATTTTGCATTACGCATTAAAATATGCTTTTTGTCAATATTAATGATATTCAATAAATTTCCTTAGTAAAATTGTGTTAAATACTTTATTGACAAACATTTAGAACAAAGATTTAAAAATTACTGTTTATATTTTTAAATTTTTAAACGAAGCTCTTGACAAATCTCTACATTTTTTGCGTACGAAACATGTTACAACACGTCATATAGATATTCCTTAAATGATTTCGATCATAAACATATCTGCAAAGGAACACTTGTACTCAAGACTTCGTACAATGCTTTGAATCAAATTTATAATTTTTAGAGTAATAATATTGTCAACATTAGATAACAGAATTTCAAAAATTGTTTTAACAACGTTAAGTAAACTCTGAGGTGGCAAAGTAAGTCCTCCGCGATTAACCGGAATCCTAATAATTAAATTTTAAGTAGGCCCTGCTTAATGTAAAATTTTATGTGCTATGTTTCAGGGTTGCTGTTTAAAACGTTTTTTCCGAATTAAACAAAAAACTTGTTTTTCGAGAAAACATATTTTTAGGGTTATGTATGTTTATTTCCTGAAACCGTTCAAAAATCTTGACTGGTGGTAGAAAGGTATATTAAAAATTATGAAATATATATATGTATAATATATATATATATATATATATATGTGTATTTAGAGACAGTTATGTGTTATATTTAAAATTTCACTAAATTTAAATTAGCTATTTAAACTCTCAAAGGAAGATCATGACTCTCAGCTAAAGGAGGCCTTTTTGAAGATGCAGTCTTGGGAGATGTTTTATGATGATGCTCTCAATTTTTTTGAAGCAGAAGTGTTTCCCACATTTGGTGTTGAGATACTTGAGGATCAACTTCTGCACTTAAAGGTAACTTAATGGTTACATTTAGCTATTATTTTTACAACAGTGACATGGCTTGCAACAGAACCTAGCCAAAAATTTGAACAGCGTAGATTTAATTGGCAAATTTAGATAAATAGATATTTGAACACAGATCTGTTATGGTTAGAATTAGTCTGTCAAACATATAGCAGAATACAAAATTTTAAACCGTAGAAATGTAGCACCACTTGAGTTAATATTTATGGTGTACAACTTTTATTGTTGTCGAAATTTCATGCAACCAATTTGGTTGCAAGTTTTTTGGAAAAATAAGGTTCTTTATATGCACAACAATGTTCTATGTTCTATATAACAAATAATTTTAAACTTCAAGAGAAAAATATTTTGCTTGTCCTTTTAATATTTTTTGAAAATTTAGATACAAAGTTGTCCTTAACAGAAATTTTTTATTGTTCTGAAATGAAAGCGAAAATTGCAAGATTTTGACATTGTTTTCTAACCATTTTACCATAGAGAGGGAGTTTCATTGTTCTAGGCCTAAGTTCCAAAAATTACATATAATTCTAAGAATAACATCACGCTTTGCTTTTGCATCATAACTGCAGGAATAAAACTTAGCATGGAGAATTTTGGTCATTTAGTCATAAAGCATTAAAGCATTTGAATTTAAAGCCAATTTTTATGTTCTTACATATAGAATGCATTTCATGTGAAATTCATGGGCGAATATTGTGCATATTACACAATTATATGTTCTACCCACGTTTGCAAGAAAATTAGTCGTATAGTTTTGTTTTTCATATTTGTACAATTGATTTAAAATGTATTTACCTAAGTAATTGTTAAGAAAAAGTTACTCCAAGAAATTCCATCATAAGTTCAATTATCCCTAACTATCTTTAACAGAATTTTTTAAGAAATGTCTTGAATTCAGTGACAGTTAAGTTTAGGAAGTAAACTCCGAAATCGATGATAAAATGGGCGAAATGGGTGAAGTGCTTAATCAAACTGAGTTTCAGAATCTGTTCCAAGAATTCTCAGAAAAAATCTTGGAAATCCGAGCCAACTATCATTCTTTGAAAGTAAAAGCTCAGGTATTTTTCAGAGCTATTTCACTGAACTTAATTTCAACACTTATATTAGGATTTTGAAGTCAACCTGCACAGTGTTATTCGTCAAAGCAAAAAACGAGAAGAAAATCTGCAGATATTTTTGAAAGAAATTGATGTGTTGCAGAAATGGATTGCAGACAACCGCACATTTAAAGAACCATTTGTAGCTCCAATCAATCAAGGCTTCATTAAACCTCGGGTTTAAACACATCTTACGCATGTACCTTTAATTGAATAATTTAGTCACTATTGGATGAGAACATAGAATACGATAATTTTTTGAAGGACGTGAAGGCGAACAGCATAGAGGCACTGCATTCTGATTGGTCGAGTGATTCTGACGCCTCTTTAATAGATCTGAAACGAAAAATTAACCGCAGGAAGGATCGTTTGGGAAAACAAATGAAGAGAGTATCATCAAGTCCGCAAATATTTGTATGTTCCTAAATGTTTACATTTTCTACAGGTATTATAGACGATGAACTCTCATTGATATGAAGTTCCAATTAGAGTTGTAACGGGGCTGTACTGTACATAGGGCATTCGCATCGCTTTTTAAAACTACTTTGACTAACACAATTTTTCGCTATATAGTTTTCACCGCTATCGCTTTTTGCGTTCTTAACCACACAGAAGTCGCCAAATCAGAAATAATCATTAACATGAAATACAAAGAATTATCAAGTTAATTATGCAATTCAATTTTAAAACAAAAAGTCAAGCTGCTTAGTTTGTAGGCGGTTTCCGTACATTGTATTTTAATATAAATACATTTAGTAAAACACAACTTTTTCCACTATTTCTTAGTGTTCCTGACATTCCGCTCTTTTTCGTTTTTACAATGCCTTAGCCACCCTTCTAAGCTGCTTTAAGAAGAAGTGCTTTAATTTTTTGGTTTTTTGTCAACGTGGGCTTGGCCCAATACAAATTGTATTTATAAAGCTAGCTTGAGAATTTTGTAAACTCAATTAATGTGATTGCGATACTGTGTGAATTCATTTCTTAAAGTCCATTGTTATAAATACACACTTTTTGTTTTATTAAATGAATTTATATTTTAATATTTTTGTAAATTATATTAATACAAATCTCATGCTTCCCATTACACTCCGGTCTATTTGATTGACTTCATAAATGTTGTCCTATATTCTTTATATAAATTGTGGCACCCTTCAATTATTGTGACATACCGAACGCTTGTCTCCTCGAAGACAAAGTCATATGTCAGTTGGGTTCATCTTAGAATTTCGTCCAATAGGATTAATCTTTTTCTAAGCAAAGTTTTCTTTTCTGTACGTGGTTATTATTATTATTATTATTATTATTATTTATGTTTTTTGTTTCTGCAAAATTTAGGTAGGAAAGCTAAATTTTTCATGTTTTTCGAGGATTGTGAATGTTTTAATTATTATTTAACATCCTTGCCCCAGAGCTGGAAACGATTTAATCTTTTTGAAACCTAATCTATTTCTTGATTCTGGAAAATTGACCCAATCGACCAAAGGGTGGTAAACCCAATTCTAAACGTGGGTGCGGATTAGGTAGAGAAATCCAAAAATGTGGGCATATGTGGTCAGAATTTCAACATAGGTGTATGCAGATTCCCAATTTATCGAAAAATGAATCGTTATGCGTTCTGTAGTGTAATAAAAAATATTGATGCAGGTTGGATTTCAATTCAGTATCCATGGGTACCTTTGAATTTAGCTCGACCCGTTATTAGTTTTCAAATACTGAAAATACAATATATTTATGCCAAACCGCCTATCGACGAAAACTCATAATTTTGCAATGGCCCGAGACCTCCCTCTGACTTTGGGTCCAACACGCCTCAATAAGTTTGGGATATCTTTGCACATATCAAGAGACACTCAAAGTTCTTTGTTGCGTCCATGGGCTCAAAACTTTATACCAACATGAAAACTAGGTATGGAGATAGTTTGGGTCAGGATTTTCTCGAAATTCAAAATTTTCAAATAAATATTTTTAATTTTTTGAACAACTTCTGCCACAGCAATACGCTTCGCTTTAATAGAAACTTCAATATTGCATTAAAGCATGTTCTCCAATAAACCACCGTATGCCTCACAATTTTCAAATTTTTTAAAAGGCTTGGAGACAATTCTTTGCAAATGCGAAAAATAGTTTGTAATTTAAAATGGAAGATAGACGTACCCTATAATTATGCGCAACCGCCTGTACCTGCGGGTAAAACCGGTTAACTTTCTACATGTTCAATAGCATTTGATATTATTTATCAGTAGAATTGAGGCTATTCCCTAACTCTTTTTAGAATCCCAGTACTGATTTCAAATTGCCAGAAGTAAAGCCTCCAACTAATTTCGAATCACAGCCTCAAACAAGAAATTTGCATCTTCAATTGAAAAATTTAACGAAGTATTGGAATTCTATCATCAATGAGGTAAGAAATGATTTAAAATTTTAGAATTTAAAAAATAAGAAGTATTTATATAGTTATATACTTTTTACTAAACTCGTAAAATTTATGCCCAATTTCATAGAAATTGTGAACGATTAAATATAAATTTAAATGGAATTAAATCTGTTCAATTGCATTTAATTTATATTTTAATTCTGCCAACGTTTAGGCTGAGAGAGGAGACCCCAGAGTGAAATCTGTAGAAGCAATAGAAGAAAACTATCTCAGTGCTTTGCAACAAGCAACAGAGTGGTTAGAGCTGCTGGAGTCTCAAATTCCATCATCGCAATTCCTAAAAACCATAGAAGAGCAAATTATTGAAAATGAGGTAACTAAATTTCTTGTACAATCTTATCCGTTGAGAAACCAACGAAGGCACTTGGAATTTGAGCATTTTCATTAATTTTTTTATAAAAATAAATTTAAATAAAAAATTAATGTAAAGTTCACCATAAATTTGAGGAAATGAATTGGATATCCAAAAAATCTTTCAGTAAGAAATAGAATAAATTTAAGTTTCTTATTAAAAAATGGGATTTTATAAAATCTATGCCTGAGTAATTTCGTAAAGTTCAATTAATAGTTAATGTTTAATGCTCTACTACTCTCAGTTATTTACAACGTATGAAATGTATGTAATCAAATAGCAAATAAGTATTTGGATCAACTGCTAATAAGAAATCATAAGTAGAGTTCTTGATACATTTGTTTCTTTTTTGAAACAAATTCCCCTCTTAGACTAAAGGAAAGTGAATTTCTGACTATTATACTAGAGAAAAGCTATTTAATGAATTCTGTTTCATTTTTAATGTATGTCATTCAGCAGGTACGTATAGGTATAGAGAATGTCTAGAAGAATCAGCTCGCTTAATCAACGTAAAGCTTGGTATTGTGAACCACGCGTGATCTAATCACTTTTTTATCAATGTCATTAATATCTTCTATGTGGATTATGCCAACTTTTTGAAATTTCTGTGATTGCATTTTATATGGATTTTATGCTTACAGATATAGCAATTTATCTTCCAGTAATTTTTGTTCAATTATATAAGTATAGATCATGCATGAATTGAGAGGTTGTGATACATGTAACATTTAGATTCTTTGCAGCAGAAAAACTAAATAAGATAGAATTTTATCAGAATTAGGTGATTCAAATAAATATTTATATTTACCAAATATCATGAATGTGAAACTTAGAAAATGAACTTGTAGGTGTTACTAAATGCCAGACGAAATTTTAGCATGTGATGTATTTGATATTTTAGTGTGTAGCTAAATTTCATTCTCAACTGCAGGTTTGTAATCTTTCCTGTGCTCTGCTTTCATTTCGTTAACTCATTCATCTTTATAATACAAGTCTTTTATGCAAGCAATTTTGTTAACATTCTCCAAACAATTTCAAAAAAAAATTCATAGCTTCATCCTTACTAAAAACAATTCTATCAAATATATTGATGCTCCGCATTTCTAAATTTGGCTTAAAATTAGTGATTTGTAATCAAGCATAGTATATATAGCTCCGGTAAAAAAATGAGAAACAATTTTTTTCATCTCTTAGTAACAAAAACACGCACAGTAACAAAATTTATATGAATCGATGGAAAATTAAGTTTTCTATAAGATTTTGTAAAAGAAACTAGACAACATTGCCCCCGCAGTGAACACATTTAAAAAAATTGTCCTTAATTGCGTCCATCAAATTATTCTACGTTTTTTCTTTGGATTCCAGCCAATATTGCTTCAATGTTTGCATATTTTTGTATCTTTCTTATCTCACATCGTACCTCATGGTCCGCCAAGCATTTTCTATAGGTGAAACGTCCAGTGAGTTGGCAGGCCACTGCAACATTTGTAGATTTTTTCTCTAAAGAAATTTTGGGTATATCTTCAAGTACGGGGAGGGGTCGCTCCATCTGGCAGAAGAATCCATCCAGTCTGTTAACACCGGTCGGCAAATGAGATAAACTCTGCTAGTATATCAGTATACTCTGAACAGTACCTCCTTCCACAATTCTTTTGTACTTGAAAATTTTTTATTTGTTTGACCGGAGCTATATATATATATATATATATATATATATATAAGCATATGAAAAATCTGAAACACGGTGCTTCGCCTCAAATTATGTCACAATGTATACTTATAAATACATTTTATATTAAGACCTCAACAGCATACATCCATGACCTACTAAAGAGTACATCATTATGTACTCGACTTTTATTTCAAATACAAATATTTGTGATTTTTCCCACTACAATATTTTTGTGAGTTATTTAAAATTACTTTAGATAAAATATTTTGTAAAGTCTCCTAATCGCCTTGGTAAAAGTGAGGAGACTAGAACGATGGGTATTACACAACCCGGTTGGATCGTAATCTACGGGTGTGTGACTGGCAAAATTACGTATATATGTTAACAAGGGGTGCTAAAAACGTCTATAAAATTTTGTTATATGATTAAAAATTTAGAAAACTTTATAGACAAAGGCCTATTTGAGAAAAACCGTAAAAAAATATGAACTTTATTAAAAATAAGGAAGAATATAATGCATATTCGTATTCAACTTTAAAATCTTCACTTGAAACCATGTGCACTGTGTACAGTATTTAGTTCTATCATCAATGATAGAGAAGAAAGGAAATTACTGTGAATCCTATAAATTGCATTATACATAAGACAACCACTTTATTAGAATACATTTTAATCATATTATTCTTGACAGAGGTTTCTGTTTAATTCCGCATCCTGAACTTTACATTTTAGTCGCTATATGAAGAATTGCGAAACTTCGAAGCAGAGTTTTCGGCTCTAAGTGAAGCATGTGGTGTCATTAGCAACGATGCGTCTGCAAAATCTTACAGAGAATCTCGAGAATTGATAGTAAGGCTATCAGCGAAAGTTCAACAATTAGAAGACGATATTAAAGAAAAAGAGGATAATTTAAATATTGCTGCTCTTCGACGCAAGGAATTCGAAGTAAGACAATTTTCGTCAAGTAACCATGGTTGTAATGTATTCCTATATCATTACCGTACTTTCAGAGAATATGTAGAAATACATGCATATTCGAAGATGAAAATAAAGTATTACGTTTGATTTAAGTGCACCCAAATCTATATGAAAATATTAATAATAAATTTATTAAACGTCTTCAATCAATAACTTACAGTAATCAATATTATATTATAATAATTACTTCTTTAGAATGAACTAGATTCAATATTAGAAGATTTATGCGATCTTCGCAAAGAGGTATTGTCATCTAAAGAAGAATCAACGGATAGAAAAACCGAACATGAAAACGATGAAGCAAATGATCGTGTTCATAATTTCCATGACCGACTTAATGAATTGGAAGATCGTTTGTCTCAAGTAGAATCTAATTATGGAGAAAGATCTCTTGAGATCATGACGATTAAACAGCTGATTGATGATGTCTTCCAATTCATTCTTGAATCAAAGGCAAACATGTCAAAAAGAGCTGACCTTAAGGTTAGAAATTACATTTGCAATAGATGCATAACCAGGCACACAAACTTGTTTTTATATTCAACGCACTTCAGAATCAAATCCAACATGTGAATACTAAAATGGGCTCATCATTTTGGAGGCAGACTATAATATTTACACTTAGTAATGACTCCATGCACAACGAACTTGAATTTCCTTATCATTCCATTAATAAACACTGATTTAGAGCCAATTTGAAAAAATGCTGGAAGAATATCACCATTTTATCGATTCTTCGGAAAAGCAGTTAGTTATAGACGACGATATAGCTATGGAATTTTCCGACCTAATGGAAATAAAAAATTTACTGCACAAGCACAAGGTATAGTAAAACCATTAAACTTTACCCGATATTTCTATAGGAATGCTGTGAAAACTTTTTGGTAAATTTTTTGTCATCTATAATACCCCTAATGTTTGCCCTAAATGTGTTAAGAATCTCCTAAGTCAAATCGTGTTCATTTAATATTCAGTGTGATCATTAAGTATTTTAGTGGTTTAGATTGACATTCTCAGGGAATTATTTCATTAACCAGATACTCTACAAGGAAATCCATTTTCTTCATGCATCCTTTTTCATAATACAATGTTAATTCACTTGTTAACAAATAAAATTTTTTCTGTAAGTAAAGCAAAGATGTCAAAATATTTCATATTTGAACATTTCAAAAACTGCAAAATTTTTCAATTTTTTTGTATTAATAGTTTAAAGCATAGTCGATTTGAACTAAATGTACAAAATATTGTCTTTTCATGTTGGTTTGGGGATGGATAACTTTTAGATAATGCTCTCAAATTTTGGGAATAATCTATCAATCTTACTGGTTTGTTAAGCCTTAAAGCCTTAGTGCTGTTTACAACATTATATTATAATTCTATGCTCTTGAAACCGCTCAGGGACTTTATGATCACGCTGTATTAAGGGATTCCTATTTCAACCTTGATACATGAATCACTAATAGACTATGGAAATCATTTTCGTTAGTTGCTTTAATGTTGTTTATCCTTTCGCGAAAAAATCGTTGAAGCTTCAGATCAATTATAGCAGGACGATAGTCAGATAGTTTGTGATTCGCAACTGAGCCTTAAATAATTGCATATCGACGTTTGTTGGTGACAGACATAATTTAGGACTTTTTTGAAGACATTGATGGTCATTGGTATATGGTAAATCATATTTATGAGAAACTAGATGAAAGCTCAAAGAATGTTTTTTCTAGCAAACTTTCTACAGTTAACGGACTGACACAAAAACTTAAACTTAAGGTAATCATAGGAACGAAATTGCCTACATTTACGAACACAACTATTTTAGATGCATAAACAAGGAACCACGATAGAAATTATCGCCTACCAGTGGAAGAACATTGAAAATGATCTTCAGGAATTAGTTGCTATGGTAACAAACTTAGAATCACAAATTCCATCAAATGATCAGCCGCTGTCTACTCTTAAGGATGTTCTTCAGCTACAGACGACGTTGAAGGTCATTAATGTTCTTACCCATATTTCAGTTCTTATCAAAAGTTATCGGTTAATAAATTTAGTTCTTTTATTCAATCTCCAAATTTTGTTTAAAATTGTTTAATATGTAACATATTAATTGTATATTATATAATGCAATTACCTAGTTTAGGAAATGAATCAAATGGTTCTACAGAAAGAGTCTTTCGTGGAAAAAGTCCTTGATGAGTCATATTCCTTAACTCGGATTATCAAATGCAGTGCCCTCGCAAGTCGAGTAGAGTCATTCACAGATTCATGGCTTGACATTCGCAGGAAGGTCTATTGTTTTATGTACATTTTTATCGGATTTTTTACTTGAAAATTTATAGCATTCTACAAAAATAAAAATTTTAAAATATATCAATCTTAATCCTGAAGTTTCCAGGAATTTATTGAAATCTCTGATGACTTCTAAAAAAATTTAAATGTATTCAGAATGATATCCAAAGTATGAAAAAACTGTAGAATAGGTGAAAATCTCTTCATTTCTTTAAGCTTTAAATAACGAGCAGGAAAAATTTAAGCAAATTATAAAAATCTAAATTTAAGTAGCTCCGACAGAACAATAATTTTTTCACACAAATGATCACCTTTACCTAAGAAAACGTTCACTAATAGACAGGCTTGTTCTGTAAGGTGGAGATCCATGGGCCTCATGGGGATCCCCATCAACCTCATGGGTGGGATGGGGTAGGGTGGAGATGAAATCTCGTCCCATGGGCTGCATGGAAATTTGCGGGGTTATTACTTATATATATATATATATATATATACTGTCTCTTATACCACATCTATTCCGAATGACATAGGGGAGNCTTGATAAACTTTATGTATAGATACATATTATTATATAGGTGTTCACATGTAAAATTTCGTGGGATGAGGATAAAAATTCTGATCAATGGACAAGCCTGCCAATAGATGTTTCAGTATCTAAAGAATTCCACATTTCACGCTTTGTATCTTTAAAAAAACCTTTTGCAATTTAGGGTTAAATAGTTGGTTTGATCTAAATTCACAAATCGATTAGTCTATATAAACGAATAAGTGATTTTATTATTAAATTTGCTTACTTGTTCTATCAAATATATTTCATAGTGCATGATAGGCAACATTTTTGTATAAAAAGTATTCATCAATTGATTTGCATTTCTTATATCTATTACAACAATTATTTCTCACAGAAAATATTTATTTTTATGTTTCTGATTTTAGCTCACAAAATGGTTAGAAAAACTAAAATTACTGTCAATAAAGTGGGAACACTTCGAAGAAAATACACGTGAATTAAAAGTCTGGCTTCAGCGGACTTCTGAAAAAATTAGCTTCTGGCGAAAAAAGAAGCCACATGCAAATTCAGATTACACTCGGTTTACAGATCAACTACTGGTATTCAGAAATCATTGTTGCTCTAATTCATAGCGAATTTAGGAAATTGAACGTCATATGAGTAATCAGGTGCAGTTAATGAAAGAGACTAACAAAGAAGGAGATGAAATCAAAATGATCAACCCTCCATCTGAAATTTCAATTAACGAAACTCTCTCATACTTCGAATCAACTTGGCAGCAATTGGACAAAACAATTCGTAATTACTTCATAGTTCTTTGCTAATATATGTATTCCCAAAGATGGCAAACTTATAAAATTAGTAATTAAATAGTGTAGTATTAACAGACTTGTCCATGGATCTGGATATCCATTGAAATTTCCATGGATGTTGAATGATATTAGATCTGAAAGTGTGAATTATGGATCTCGAGGATGGAAAATTTTAGTTCAATAGTATGATCTACTATAGTAATTATAGAAAATTGCTGAATTGGATGCAGCAGACGTTAGAATTGACATTAATACAATCGAAACTATCTTTGCATATTAAGATATGTTGTAAATCGCTAAAGTTATCTCTTTCACTCATCCTTAGGGATTATTAGGATTTTGGATGAAAATGGGTTGGCATTTTATCTAAGAAACTATATTTAGCGGTTAACAAATAAAACTGCATGCAATTTTAATGTACAGCATTCTAAAAAGTAAACGACTGTATTGTACAAAAACATGTCATTTTTGATATTTTTTATCAACATTTCTGAATTTTACTATCGAAAATTCTGCGGGATCAGAAAACACCATTGTATTAGAGTTGGTATGACCAGATTTGGAAATGGTCCCCCTTTTCCCAGTCCGAAACCGGACAGGATGGAATATATCAGGGCCGGGCCGTTTACTATTTAAACTAAGAAAATCTAGACCGGTTGAACCACTTGAACCCTGTAAGTCTATCGCACATAATTGCTGTGCATTCAAAAATAATAAGAACCTTTCATGGAGTCGTGCTTCAATTCTTATCATCTATCAGTCAAAACACTATCTGCCTCAAATATTGCTCTCGTGTGTTGCAAACTCAATTCAGGAACTTAAGCAATTTTCGTGTGTCTTTCATTGTTTTGTGCAATGCCTTTTGGCTATGAAGTATTTGCTAACTACTCAACTCCTTGAAAATAGTATTAAACAGAAATTCGTTTACCGGAAGTTCAATTATAAACTGGGATGGTTTTGCTTAAATTGTAAATGATATTACCTAAGAGAAAGTTTAACTTTAAAAATTAACTTTTTAACATTTGGCAATTTCAAAACATGCAACAATACTGAATTAAAATTACCAAATATTCAAAGTCAAAGAAATATTTGTTGGGATGTGTAATGTAAAGTGTTGGGTAATTTTCGTTAGTTGTAAAACCTGTTTAAATTGATTATATAAATCACGCTGACTACTTTAGAACATGAAAAAAACCTAATCCAATCAAAACGTCTAAAATTATTCAGCATACGACAGTTAATGATTGACATGAACTTATGGTTAGAAAGTGTAGACATTTCTCTTCGTGATGAGAAGGATCACTCCTTGAATATAACAAACCAGGATTTGCTTAAGAAACTTAACAAATACAAGGTAATATTTTGTCAGATACTAAACGACGTAGAGATTCGCTTGGAATCAATTGGAATTTTGAGGTACTGCTATTGAAGAATGAACGTATATTAGATCTATTTAGATATATTAAGAGACATTCAGTTAGTGGACATATATATATATATATATATATATATATTTATACATATACAGTATATATATATGTATATATACGTATATATATATATATATATATATATATATATATATACACACATTTTGTAGTACTAATTCTTCCAAGAACTGACTATGCTTCTTGCTTACGACTCCAAGTGCTCCACCTACTACTGAGACTACTACCTTCTCCAGTTCACTGTCCTTCTCTATTTTATCGTTCTCCTTGCTTTCAACATTCCTGTCCTTTGGCACTGCTATGCCAATAACTGTTCCCACTTTTTCCTTTTTTCTACCATTACTATGACTACCCTTTATGCTTCAAAAATTTTTTAGTCTGCGTGTTAAAGTCCAACGGTACCATAATATTCTCTTTCTCTATATTTTCCCATCAATTGCATGAATATATAATCATTCTACGTCAACGTTTGACACCCTGCTATTAATGATCTACAGTCTCAACTTCTTTTTACAAAGCTGCACTATTCACTTACCTCAACTTTTTTTATTACCTTATTCTACTACCTGATCTTATCCACGCTATATTCTCAATTATTTGTAATATTCTGGCTTTCCATCTCTATCAGCTACAGCACTTCCCATACTTTGTATACCTATCCTCTTCTTGATTTCTATCCTCTCTAAAACCTTACTTACCTTTGCTGTATCGACAAATAGTTTACTTCTTTTATTCCTATTGGAACAGACAAACAGGTTCTGCTGTTCAACTTTATTTCCTTTTTACTCTCGCTTCATTTCGGCTTTCTTACCTATCCTGAAAGCTTCTGCTTGATCATCAATAGTGTTGTCAATAGTTTCTTCCTATAACCTCGCTATTCTGACCTACTTCTTCCATGAAAGTAGAATACCATTCTATTCTGCTCCTATGTTTACTAATTTCATTGCCCTTTGGTCACTGTAGATTTTATTCTGTTGCGTCTCCCATCCACACTCCCGATTGTAGAAGCCGCCTGTTGTTCAGAGATTCTTAGCATGCTTTGACTATCTAAGACTTGCCAGGACTGATGGCATTTGCCTTTCCATAGCTTGAGATCAGTCCTCTTTTTGTTCTCGATTTTGCACTCGCACTTTACTAGAAAGTTACCAACCAAGCCCTAAGAGAACTTCTTGCCATTTGATTTTTTCATTTCAAATGCCCTTTGTATCAGGAAGTTACCAACCAGGGCCTTAAAATTTTTCCTTGCCTGTGAGTTAAATTCACTTAGTTTATGACCAGTCACAGTTTCCTTATCTCCGATTACTAAAATCTACGCTGAACCTGAATCAACAATTGTTCAATTAACCCTAATACCACAATTAATTTTTCAAAATCTGTGATGGTTCTTCAAGGAATTTTTAAGCGTTTATAACTCACGAACTAATGAATATATTTTAAATCTGAAAACACCACATCATAGAAAATTGTCTCCTCTTTCATTTCCACTTTAATCTTAACCTGCCTCGAGTATGAACGGGTTTCACAGTGTTTTTCTCCAGAAAGCAAAAGGCTTTCAATATTTCTCAACAGACTGAATATAATTGTTTAAAAATGTGGACAAAGCTGTTGGTTAGCTTAAATTAACACTAACTAGTAGAACGAGGGTTAAAGAGAATCTTATAAAAGTTATGCAGTTCATGTAGTGAGATATTTCGATAGTTTGTAAATGAGCTCAGAATAATACCTTTTCTTACAAGACAATTTTTAGGGAATAAATGTAGAGTTGACTTCCCGCCAAATGGTATTGGATTATATTAATCAAGATTCCATTCGACATTCTCCTCAGAGGAATGCTCCATCCGAAACAAAGTTGGATAAACAAATTGGTGAAATAAACAAGCATTGGCATAACATCAGTGATCACGTATCTAAGCAAATTAAGGTATTCATGTTTTCATCTCTAATTGGTTTTTATCACTGTAAAACAAATTCATAGAGTGACACAAAACGATTTTGGTTAACTATTGGTAAGCTTAGGATCTATTCTCATGCGAATTATGAAGTTTCTTATTGCATATTCTTAAAATCAAATACGTAGATATCAGTGGTGAAATTGGGTGATATTTTTTGATATTACCAAATCTGACCCAACTATGCAGTGTAGAATCCCAAAACCGTTTCCTTTGATATCCGTCAGCCTTACTTGATCCATTTATATGCTAATAAAACATGTTTTTAAGTGTATTACATCAAAACATTTGATATCCTGAGAAAATATAATCTTTGTTGTCATAAAATAAATTTTATAATATTATCAACTGGGGTAACTGATCCTTAGCTTAGAATAACTAATCCAACCCACCTGCGGCCTACGAGCCTTTCTTACTTTGGCCTGAGCTACTGACGTAACAATTACAACGTGAACCAATCTAACTCATAGGTGGACCCAAACCACTTGCAGCCCTGGGAAATATAATTAATATTAAGTACTTGTTAATAGAAATAAACAAATCTGTTAAAATATTGTATAGCCAACATTTCAGAACACTTACTATGGTGAATGATATTATGAATAGCCGCAGTTTGGTCACTGTCTAGATTAGTTGAAATGTTTAAAAAAATTTTTGCATCAAGGTTTTCCAGGATTTTTAATGCTGTCAGAGTAAAATCTTTTCATTATATTCACTAGAAAAATGCCTTTCAGCCTTAAATAGTCTTGGAATTTCTTAAAATGTTCAATGGTTTATAACTCGCAAACTAGTTAAGACATCCAAAGTCTGAAAGGACTACAGAATAGTAGAATATCTCCTCTTCAATTTACATTTTAAATCCTTGCGTGATCGCGATATCTGTTGAGACGCACCTTTGCATGACGTCGGCAGTCACTTGCGGTGCAATGGGTTTGGGTGGCCTATTTACATAGAATGAAACATACTGATTACTTGAGCACCAGCCATGGTGGGAATATGAAATATATTTAAATAATCTGAATTTTCATAGAAAATTTTTCTTTTCAGGTACTTCACGCACAGCAATACAATTTATTACAAGTATTTAACATTACACGTCAGGGTAATTCATCAATAGATATGTATGTCTCACGATTTCCAAAATTCCTAATTGGCATAAAGAAAATTGTTTAGAAATGTGTGAAAAAATTGTTTCTCCTTTCTTTTTAAAACAACACCGTAATGTTTAAGATAAATTTATATTTTAACGGTTATTAATTTATATTCTAACTGGTTTGACTAGTAACAAACATAATTTGGTTTATCATTAAATTCAGCCTTCAAGTGATGCAAAATTGAAGGATTTCACTATCAAATTCTAAAATAAAATGATCCATTAAAATGTAATGTATAATGTAAACAATAACGCAAAAATATAATTATAGCAGAAAATATATTAATATGTGCATAAAGCATACTTGCATATTTCATGCACTAAATAACTAACTGTTTAAACTTTGCAATCAATGGATCAATTATTTGCATTGATTCACATAGCCTTTCATAATTATTTTGCAAACCATATCTATAAGATAGTGTAAAGTAGGAACCAGTGGGTTGCATGAGAGCAAATGTCCTAGATATCAACTTAGTAAAGCATTAGTTTGTGTTTTCTTAGGAATGTGCCGTTTCATTAAAGACTTTAAATAAATGTGTACTTAGAGGTAATAAAGAGCTTAAAAAATTCATATTCCGAACATATAAAATCATCGCAATGAAAATTTCTTTATTGCAAAACAAGCGTTTGCACTCCCCAATGGCACGATTAGATGTGTCCCAACAAATTTCAGGACGGCAATACCGCTAAGTGCTATTGCGTTTTAGCTGAATACCACTGAGTACANATTTTGTTAACTTTTAACTATTTAGATTTTGGAGGCTTTCAGGACTCGCTTAGGCGATTACACGCATTATTTCAATAGTTCGTTTGAATGGATGAGTCTGAAACGTGTTGCATTAAATCGTCTGGGGAGCGTTGGTTATATGATCAGTGTCCAGCAGTCTCTTCATGAGTTGACTAATCTTGAAGATGACTTAAAGAAACAGTCGACTAGTCTAGAAAAAGTTCATGCGCTTGGACAGCAATTAGTTTTTACTAATGGCTTTTCAAACATTGTGGTTGCAGAAAACGATACCAAGCTTTCCAGACTGAAAAACGCCCTCGAAATGGATTGTAGACAAATAAGGTATGACTCTAAATTGACACCTGAAAAGTTTCATAATTTTAGCCTGTTATCAAGTATCATGAAAAAGAGCTTATTGCTTCAGGCAAGGCGTTCTTTAGAACGCTTGGTTTCAATTCATTCAATTTGTTTACAGAAAATTAAAAACCTACTCGTGTCAACAAGCGTCCCTTATTGTTGATAGAGTTGAGCTTATTCCAAGGCGATACTAAACAGAGGGCAAGACAACACAACTGTAGAAAAATTATTGGAGGCTATTACTTTTTCTGGTGTCAGCCTTAAATTTAACAGTATAATTGCTCATTGAGAGACGATATTAATTTCATTTACAGTAAATATTAATATTCTCTTTACATATCAAGTACATATCAAATATTTATTGAGTATTACAACAATTAATCTAAAAACAAATAGCATGATTATTAAAAAACCTCACTAATCAAATAAAAACTAAAAGTAAAATTAATTAAATTTGCCCAGTAACGATTTTTTAATAACATTACTTTGACATGTTGACTGTAATTGTTCAAAAGAATGTTTGAAAATGTATGATACACCTTATCACATGTGATTGGAATGTCGTATGAATTTAAAATAAAAGCCATTGCCTTCTTCAGTTTTTGGCGACAAAATTTAGCAACATCAATTTTAATAAAGAAGCAATATGAATACATTAAAAACTCCACGAGTTCATTACTCGGGTATGAGAGAGAACCTCTGTTAAGTTTATCAATGAAATCCGAAGGATAACACATCTCAGATGTTCCACATTTTAGAGACTCATCCGGGATCCTTTTAGAAATGTATCCTCCAATATAAACAATGGTTAAAAGAAATATTTTCTGAAATATTTGATATTTCTAATTCAATATTAAATATAGGAATAATTTTTGGCATTCTAGCAAAGTAAACTAATCAATCCAACCTATACTGTAGATCAGGGGTCTCCAAAGTTTTCCAGTTCCAGCGGAGGGCCACATTACTGAATTTTTAAAGCTTCGCGGGCCAAGGTTCTAAATTATTTATTTTAAAAAAATACATGCAATGTAAATAAACAGTGAATTAATAAAAAAAAATGTTATTTATTCAGTACATAATTACAATGCATATAATATCAGCAACAATTAACATGTCGTCTTGCGTTTGTTTCAGCTCTAGATTTGTGAAGCGTGTTAAAAGGGTTTTATAAAGAATATTTGTTTTGTATTATTTCGGCAAGGCCTGTCTTTCGACATTTGTTTTATAATTTTGAAGGAGAGCTCTCGGGCCGGATGAAAACCCTTCTCGGGCCGTACTTGGAGACTCCACTGCTGTAGACATTGATCAAATGAGTAAAGTACATGCTAATGATAATGACTCATAAGCGGTGTAATTGTGTGCGTGCGCTAGAAGAGTGATGATAAATATTATTTAAACGATGAGAGAAAATAGCCCCCCTTCCCCCAATAATTCTAACAAGTGTTGCGGTTTCATGGCCTCTGTTTAGTATCGCCTTTGCTTATTCCTATTCTAAATGCAGTTTCAAAATCGTCAATTATCAGGCTTATCGCAAAAGTTTGCCATCAATGTTCTTTAAAAAATTGTTTCTTTAGCCCATAATCAATATTCATTTAATAAAAATATTTTTCTACATCTTAATATATAAACAAGACGTAGATACGTTTCAATATGTAGGTAAATCATGCATTTGTAGAGGCAAATTGGAGTGTGCGTTAGAAGAATGGAAGTCATATCAAGATGCCCTCGGAACAGTGACTCGTTTTCTTTTGGAAATGGAATACTCATTGAGTCACTATCAAGTGATTCACGGTGACCTCCTAAGCTTCCGAACGCATGTCCAAAAATTTAAGGTCACTTTTTACATAGATTTCAAATAGTTAGCAATTGAAACTGCTTGAAAGGTTTTATTTACGATTGCATGTTATTTTTCCCAGTAAGACATATATTTTAGAGTGTTCAAAGAGAATTCCAAACAAACAAATCCAGCTTAGATCATCTAGGCCGAGTTACAATTCAACTATTTATGGTATGCGAATCCACAATAGGAAAAGATGTCAAACAAACGCATTCGAATCTCAGCTTAAGGTATGCTAGCAAGAACAAAATTGAAGAGAGTGCAATGTATATTATATTGATAAATGCTTAGAGATTGTTAATTTAGATGGCGAGAGCTCTCTTGTATTCTTAAAGGACTTGAAAATGATCTTCAAAATAGCTTAAAAAATTGGCAGAAATTTGAAAACGAATTTAATTTACTGAACTCTACTATTTGTAAACACAGTGAAACTTTGGAAAAGCTTCAGCAGAAAGTCAACTCCTTACATCGCACATCTTCTGACAAAAACGAGCTTGGGGAACTTTCATTATCAGCAAAGGTCAGAATGATTTACAATTCAAGTCTCTAGTTTTCTAACACAACACCTAACTCATAGCCTAGAGCTAAGAAAAGAAATACTATTCATATAAAGCTAAAAAACAGTTTTTAAATCTGGTAAATAAAGGTAGCACAATAACTATACTAATGACAATTATAGCAAGAAATATCTTACATGAGGACAGCGCGAACTAACGGATACATAACATTCATGCAAAGTTTGCAACAATGAAGTAACAATGTATCAGATGTTGTTCGCTCAAAGAATCCATAAAGCAGTGGATTCCGAATGGGATTAAATTAGGGTTATAGGATTAAATGACTCAAAATGGTGTTAACAACAAGAAATGGTGTTAGTTGTTACCAGTAATTGATTTTGTTAACACCTTTTTGCACACGTCTGACATTAAACTTTCAAAAGCAGCTTGTTGTACTAGGTCAATTACATGTAGTTCATTACTGAACTAATATAAATTTGACAACAATTTAGCATTTACAACGAGAGTTGGAGAGCATTCAATTTGATCTGATCAATAATATTTCAGAAAGACTTACATGCAAAATGGACAATTCCACTGCCCTTCATTTTAAGTCAGATATTGAATCTCTGACAATGCGACGGAATTCTTTACTGATCAGTACTGAGCGTGTAGTAGCAACAACAAATGACCACACCAGAAGAAATTTGCAGATTTCAAATGAAGCCAATTCACTGAATAAGTTTTTGAATGATATTGAAAGACGGTTGGAGTTCACGAAAAATCGTCAGTACGGGACAAATCATCATCACGAAGATTTTGCTGCTCCGATTTTACAGGTAATATTAATCTATAGTTTTTTTTTATGAAACAATGTCTTAGAGAGCATATCATTTTTTTGTACATTAATATTGTAATATGATTACAAATTATAAGGTAGAACAAAATAATTTTTCTATTAACAAAATAAATTGAAAAATGTCCATTTCTGCAAAATGATGCAATTTCTTTTGTTTTCTTCATTAGTAATCCTTTAAATTGATTAATTTGGCTGGTTTTCATTTATAAACAGCTGTTTCCAAGTAATCTAAGGCGAAAAATTGATTGGAGTTTAGTTTGCGAATCTTACAACTCACACAAGTGGTCCGCATCTACTAAGTAATTTTTCAGGAAGTGCCTCATCGTATTATTCTGCCATTTGCTTCATAATCGCATCATTGTAGTTTTTCAGTTAAAAAACCTCCTTACTCTTCACTATGCATTATAATAAACGTTTTGGACTGCTATATATCTCGTGCAATCATATCCAAACTACACAAGTTTCGATATGAGCTCATTGAGCTCCAATTTAATATGTTTACAAATAATTATCAACTTTCAAAAATTAAACGCTAACATCGTATAATGGAACAAGTTGATTCCATACGCACGTTTTATATGAGAATGAAAACATAAAGGAACATTTAATGAACTCTTGATTGTAAATTATTTACTTGAAATTGTACAAAACTTAGTTTGCCAATAGAACGGTCACTTGAGACTCATGCGTTCAGTATTCTCTTAAATCTAAAAGTACTTGAATTCAACTTATATTTAATGTTTCTGTAGATTTGATAGGACTTGACGTGCTTTCAATTTTGCTCAAAAACTGAATTGCACAGACATTGGTATGCATACATTCCTAGAATTTTTTTCTCTGAAATCAATGTCTCGTTAAGTATAGATTCTTAGAAATTTCCTACTTTATAGCATCAAAAAGATGAAGAAACTGCCTTACACAAAATTGATTGAAAATTAGCTTATAATTTTCCAGCATCAGAGACAGTTTATAAATTAGCATTTTAAAACTGTTTCGGTCACAAGGACATATTCAATGCTAATGATTGTGCAATGAAATCATTAATTAACATTCAAAATCTTGAATAGCTGCATGTATTCCAGTTTGCAAATTTTACCAAAAACTAAGCTTAAAATTATTGAAAAATTTTGCTTTTTATCACTTACTTTACTTCATGCTCTTTCTCTCGTTATATATATATATATATATATATATATATATACTCAAAATTTATGAATATTTTATAACCAACCTGAGACCTAAAATATTAATTCAGAGATTTCTGAAAGTCTTATATACTGAGGTTTTGGTAAATTTTCGGTTGTGTTTTTTTGGTAATAATAATATTATTTTTATGTTTTTCACCCATTCTTAAGTTTTGTGTGTATGAAAAATAATGATACATCCCATTGCCTCTCATAAATATATTTGACCTGCAGAAATTCAAAAATCATGCAAGAATAATTTAGGCTCACATTCAGAGAAGCATTATTATATATTCATGAAATCTTGATTATATCTATAAGTACATTGATTCGAAAAATTCAGTTTTTTTTCTATAATTAGACACCATCGCATCTATTGAAATATTTTTAAAGAACCACTTTACTGGTTGAAAACTAAATTTCTGATAGAAAAATTGAGAAGTAATTTGAATTCGTAAGATTGGACTTATTGCTAAATATCAAAGTTACACGTCAATCATTGCAAAAAATAATTTCTTCAACACATTTTTCTCAGTAATTTTTTGAGTACACCATATAAGCCATTATTTCTTAGCGTTCATTTACATTCAGCTAGCGTCTGCAATAATTTTTAAGTGAACCATTTTGACGAAATCTATGTATTAAATAAGCTTCGGTGTTATACCGTTACCGTAAAGTTACCGGCGGTATTAATTTTTGGAAATACCGTATCGTTAGCGCGATACAATTTTTTACTAAAACGGTATTCAGAGAAAATACAAGGACGCCATTTGCAGCTAAAGCTATAACATTGACGAAGAGGCTCCAATTGAATGGTGTGAAAACTGTGCCTGACCAACGTGAAAGACGATCAACTGACCACAACTGAACTGGTGTTTCTAACGCATATTCTCTTTTTTAAATTTTCATTAAAGTTCTCCAGACCCTGTTTTTTGACGAAAAACCTTCTTATCAAGCTTCTGTGAGATACCATATACCGTACCGTTACCGTATCATCTGTAGAAATTGCATACAGCCGAAGTCTAGTATTGAATACTTTCAAATTTAGATCAAATATTAAGTGATGGTCTGATTTAAATCTTTTTCAAATATTAAGTGATGATCTTACTTAAATCTTTTTCAATGATTCTTATGGTGATACTACTTATATTCTTTTAAGTGAATAAGTTTTCTGTAATTAGAACATAGATAAAAAAGCAAGTGTCCGAATTTTTGTTTTTTTTTGGTATGGGACATCTAGTCATTAGGTTTCCTGATTTATATACTTTAACCTAATTCTAATTTATAGCTGAGTTTGAAATTTATATTGTCACATTCTAAAATATGGGACTACATGCTTATTGTGATTTAGCAAGCTCTCTGCGAGTTAAATGTTCGTGAAATCGATCTCACTCAACTAATGCACAATGCTAGAGGCTTGCCTTCCTACTTATTCAGTCAATATTCTCAGTTACAAAGCAGATGGAAGGCCCTCCAGACACAAATTCGTTCAGCCTCGACCGATGCACAGCTTTTGCGTGTCAAGCGGCAAAGTTTTTCACAAAAATCCGATGACTTGGTGAGATTCCTCAAGGAAAGTGATCGAAAATTTGATTTTAACTGCTTGTATTCGTTTGAAGACGTCAACTGTCGATATTCAACAATTGAAGTAAGGCTTAATTACATCATCCATTTTCTTAACGTAAGCAGAACACCAGTTAATATCTTTAGATTGTCATTTACCTATTCTAACATGCATGCTATTTTAAATAAATTCATATTGAATGTTGCAAATTGTCTGCCATTTTCAACCCAAACCCATACTATCGTTCCAAGATAAAATAAAAGATACTAAATAAAAGTATCGCAAAATAGTGGCAAAGCCTAGCCTTACCTTACGATGCAAAGGAAAAACGATCTTGACCCGACCTACGAAAATCATAACAGTTATAATATTTTTATTGTTGGATCTTCAAAATAATTTTAAAACATAGTTTTTTATATGCCAATGGATAACTTTCTGTACTATTTTTATTTCCTTAAAATGATTTATAGCACGAAAATCAAACAGCCTTGACTTGTAATAATAATAATAATAATAATTAATCAGGCCTGACTAAGATCCATGACATCTACTTTAATCAGGTTCACAGCTTGCTAAGTAATCTATGGAAGTGTTTCTGATATCAAACTGAGTGACTTGTTCGTAACTACGTGATAGACTTAATTAGCGGTTACGGTTAGCTTTGATGATTTAATCATAACGTCTTTCAATTCAGTTCATTATTAAATACTTGGCTATTGCAGTTGATTTTAGATTTTAACTACGTTTGACTTAGAATTCAGGTGCATTAATACTCTCAGACTTTAATTTGCGTCTAGCCATTAACTTGTTGGGCAAGGCAAAATACACAAATACAAAGTAAAATGCAGTTTAGCTTCATATTTGATATGTTAAAACAAGTACTTTTACTAACACATTTCAACAATCAGCGTTTATCCTGAAAAACACTCAATTAATATTTTTGGAAGAAATAAGATCAGACCTGCGGGACAACATATTTTGGTCGCAATCTCTTACTGGTCTCGTTCCGTGTTCAAATCTTCATTCCAGTGAGTATTGCTCCCGATCTCGTACGTCTGATCACAGTTGCAAGCTATTCAATTCTTAAAAACATAGACGAACTGCAGTGTTTTCAAAAGGAAGCCGAATGAACCAAACCGCTGAAAGCCAATAACTCAAGCAGTTTCAAATCAAAAAAACTTTACGAAAATGAAAGTTTATTAAAAAAAATTATTTTCGCTAATGGAGATCCTTAATCTTCCCTTCTTGGCCATGGCCATGAACAGGAATTCGGAAATTTTCACACAACATTGACGTATTTATGTTTAAATTCATTGACGTAGTATTTCATTTTAAAAATTTCGAATCGTTTTAACCCATTTGCAAATTAAATAATATAAGTCGAAACCAGGCCGAACCGAACCGACCCGATCAGCTTGAATACTGAATTGAGAAATCACAAACATGTTTTAGCTTAGCACATAAAACATAATGCAATAGCAAATTCGAATCAAATGGATACTGGTTCCATCTCGTGTTTTGTTTTTGTCCTCGGCCCCCATGACTCTAATCCTGATCCGAAAGTAAGAGCTCGTAAGCTCCTTTTACTTCAATCAAAATTTTTTCATGCTATTTGTTTGATGTATCTTCCCGTATACCATATCTTATACAATGCTTGATTTTTCTCATTGCTCCAAAACGCTACATAGAAGTTAACACGACAATTTACATACATTAACTATTTCAGCATTTCAGAAAAATGATACTTATTTCATTTTGAAATATCACCGACGATATGCAATATATGCGAAATAATTAATATAGCAAAATTTAACTGATTTATAGCGTACTGTTTTTTTTGCAGAAAAACATTTCGAATGTGCATTTATGTAACTATTGTGGAAAATTGTAGAGGAGAAAACAACTTTCAAATTCGCCCTTTATAATGTTACATAATTTAGAATGTCCAAACTGAGCTCATAAATCGCCAACTTGTTTTTGAATCTATTTGTGAGGAAGGCGAAGCTATGATGCGATCAAGAGGCTTGCGAAATGCTCAGGATATTCAAAATAAAATCAATGCACTAAAATATGAATGGAGTGCACATTTATCTAAAGTTCAGACGAAAAAAGAAGATGTTTACAAGGTAAGCTAATTGCTGTATATTATAGATGATAGTCATTGCATGGTTAAAGTAATTCCCTAACCTAATCTTAAATCAATTATTAAACCTATACTTCTTCGCAATATGATTTAACTTGCGTTATTCTCTTCACCGTTACATATTTAGTTACTTGAAAAGTCAATGAACTTACAAGCTTTATCGCTAAGTGTGGATGAGTCCTTGACCAGAATGAATGATGAGCAACGCGAGTTAAGTCTTCATCTTCAGTCCATCGACAAAATCAGACTTCTTAAAGAAAAGTTATTGGTAAGTCAATAAAAAAAATGATTGATATGCGAATGTATAAATCTGACAGTGACGTACGCAAGAGGGGGAGGACATGGTGGAATGTTTCCCTGTCAGGTATTCAAAACTAGTTTTGACTGGCTAAATCCAAATATTTTCCGTAAAAAAATGAAAAATGTAAAATCTAAGGTGGTGAAATGCATTTTTAGGGTCTCTTCTCAATATTTTCAAAAATTTTTTGCTTTTGGTCAAGATTAAGATATCCCCCTGTGAAAAATCCTGGTACGCCCCTGAAATCTTATGTCTCACATCTAATCAAATGGATAGTGTTTTGCATTCTTTTAGGTCCAAATTAGCATAAATGTAAATTAGCCGGGCTTGGGCCTAGATTTCCGGCCCACGTCAATCTCTGCATTTACAGAAAATCAAGCTTGGATGAATTCTCTCAACAATGTTTAGATTAATGATAAATTGCATGTAATATTTTTGTCATTACGTGGATAAAATTTCATGAAATCAGTGAAAATCAAGATAAAAAATACTTTACAGAAGTTATGCGAACAACTACTTTTAGACGTTTACCACAAACCTGCGTCGTCAGAGTGACAGTATCAACGGTATGAAAGACATTTGCACGTTTCTACGTCCACTTGCAGCAAACTGCTGGAACAGAGAATTGGCAAATATATGCAAATCCTACGAAACTCGTTGGATTGATTTACATTCTTGTATACAGTAAGTGGAACTCATATCTAACCGCGGTGTAAAATATATTAGATTTCCAAATTCTGTGTGACCATGTAAATTATCATCTATATTTATATTCGAATTTTTATATATATATATATTCATATATCTACATATATATATATATATATATATATATATATATATACTTGTATGTAAATATTAATACATATCTTTATGTACATATAGTATATATATATATATATATATATATATATATGCACAGGNTAAAAAATGTTGAGAATATACTAGAACATACATACTAGTATGGAAAGGGAAGGTGGGCCATAAACATCAAAAGCCATGTGCAAGGGCACGCGAGAACTTTATATATACATATACATTATGTATACATATGTGTACATATATGTATATATATATATATATATATATGCACAGGTCTGTTCATAAGTAACCGTACACTTGTATTTCATACATAAATATCACTTTGATATAATTGAAAACAAAACAATTTTTGTCCGATCAATATTTAATTGATCCTCCATGAGCAAGGATAACTTCTTCGATGCGTTTGGGCATCGAATCAACGAAAGTTCAAATAAATTCAGGTGTTTTTGATTTTTTGCCAAAGCAGATCTTCCTAATCTCGGTTATTACCTGGGATCGGATTGGACTCCTACCAACGACCACATATTTTCAATAACATTAAGATCCGATGCCAGTGGTGGCCGGTCAAATTTGTTGAAGGAGGCGTCTTCTAAGAATGCCATAACCCGACGACTCCGTTGAGCGACCGCTTTGTCTTGGACAAGATGGTATTGATCATTCAATTGACAAGATTCGTACATGGCTCGAAGCAGTGTTTCATGGCTTCACCATTCAGAGTCTCATAGAGACCCACAAGAGGTCCGACTCTATCTCCACTGACCGAGGCCCACGCCATCATCAGTCGTGATCCACGTCTTTACGGTGGCGTTAATGTTGCAACATCGATGCCGTACGATTCGCAAAGAGAGTAGGGGGGGTTCACTAACAAAATTGATCTTTTGCTCTTGACATATTCATACTGCTAATGGTGTCAGTTGTTTGGAGCTGCCTGGTTGACGACTGTCCGTTAGATATGGCCTTGCGCACAAGATGACAATCTCCAGTCAACCGAAATTTCTTTATTATATCGTAAATAGTTCTTCGTCGTATCTTCAATTTCGTGCTAATTTTTCATGCATAAACAGTACCTCATACCGCATGCGTTCGCTCAAACGTTGGGTCATCGTCTCTATCTGCTAAATGGTAGTACACGATGTCAATTTCCATGGAAGACACGTGACGACAATGTTATTGGTTGGTGGATATCCAATCCTTTTCATTGTTGTTCAGTTGACGGCACTAATGTCAGTAGACCAGAGAGTACGTAAGTGTACGGTTACTTATGAACAAACCAGTATATATACAGTATATATATATATATATATATATATATAATTATTCGTCTATTTGCATATATATAGACATATTTGAACATGTATACACATAGATTCATATATATTTTAATTTTGCAAGTTTAATATTTCAAAATGATAGGTTTGACCACACTCTTTATTCAGGCGTGGAATGAAGACTTAAATGTTATAATAGACCACGTCACATGCCATTGTAAAAACTCTTGATAATCACTTTCTGGAGTTTAAAAACATAGCTTCATAGCAATGATGATTCTTCATTGTTTGACACCAAAAATCAACAAATGTGAAGCTTGCTCAGGACTTTGCTTAAATTACTAACTTATAAATATGTAGTTGTCGTGGTCAGGTCCCTTGAAATAATGTCTGCATTCACACATTAATTTAATCCAAGTTTACCACCAATTAAGAGTCAATTTCGAAAGGTTAGTTTCTGTGGTACCGGCTATTTCCATTTTAAGCTGGTTTCCATTTCTTTGGACTAGGTGATTGTCCTAATTATTTAAACTCATCTTCAAATTTTACACTTAACAAGGTTTTTTTGCCACTGCAATAAACGTCTCTGATTTTTAAATTTTAAAATTGGTTTTTTCATCTATTTAAGTAACTTTTTGCAGGTTTTTTGTAACTTTAAGTACAATTTTAAGAATTTTAAAGCAACTATTTTCCGCCCCCGTTCACTAGCTATTCCTTTAGAAAGCAAACCGATGTGATTGAGGGAGTTTTGCTCAATTGGAGTCTATGCGAATCTTCTCTTTCTGAGCTTCAACAATCGCTTCTTAATATCAAATCTATCTGCAATTGTCCGTTTCCTCTGTCAAGAGATGACATCCTCGCCGCAGTTGATGAATGCAAGGTTGGTATATTTCGAAGAAACCTCTGTTCATTTTAAAAGTTAACGTAGTCTAATCTTATTTTATTTATATTCAAACACAGTTGACACAGTATTGAAAAACATATTGAACTTCTACTAACCTAAAAAATTATTTAAATTATTCATATCAATGCCTATTGCAACTTAGATTGTCATTTTAACACCATTAAATAGCAAAATATATTTTTGAGTTCAATGATCATTTTTCCATGTGATTGAAAAGTAAAAAATATCAGATAGAAATTTTCATTGTTTAAATGTATGCAACTGAGCAAAACCTACTACCAGTAAAGTAGGCTTTGAGCTGAGAAAATAAAGAAAGTTGAAATCATTAAACATTTTAAATTAATTTGTACTTTTATTGGAAAAATTGTTTCATATTTTATGAGTCATTTTCTTTAGTAAAAGGAATGTAGCAAATTTAAAATCATAAATCTTCAAATATAACTTTTTGAAATTATAACAGAATAGACAGCTAGTGCTACATTAGTGTCTTCAGTAACAATGAGTTTAAGCAAATTAAGAGCATACAATTGAAATGTAACGGTTTACTTATGAATGTCATTTTCAAAGACTGGTAGCATTCCTTTGATGGAACATTGTCGTTGTGTCAATATTTAAATAATGGCATTGTCCGTGATCATTTGGCTAGAAAGTGACAGAGGAAAATTATTACTATTGCACTCAATAAATTTTTCAATATTTTGAAATGCGTCCCTTGTAGTTCCACACTGTATGTATTTTAAGATTGTTGTTAATATATGCATAACAATCCAATTGAAACTGCATCTTTTTATTTAACTTTCACTTGGCTTATTATTAATAGCTAATGTATCTGAATGGCGTGAAGAACTTCGTTAATGATTTCCATAACGCATTAACTTATTGTATTAGAGAAGAAAATAGTACTTAATTCACCCCTAGTTAACATGTTAGTTCATGCCAAAAGGTCCATCTTAGGTCGTTAATGCAGACAATTTCTAATGCTATTTAAGACCTTTTTTAAACTGAATTAATAAAAATGCTGTATATTAGATGATTATTGATCATTTACCGACACTCTATTAAATCTAAATTTAATACTTAAGAATTTTTCCATTATGCATTTAATTGACTATTATTTTGTACGCCTATTTGATGGTCATACATTTATTTTTTTGTAGACATTAGTTGAGGTAGGATCCAGATATTTTCGAGTGGAACCTTTACTTTATGAAAAAAAATCAAAATCGAGTACAGCTAATTCGAGAACGTGTCGTACTCTTTTCGATTTCCTTGTCCAAACCTCCGATTGGAAATTCAGATCAGATTTCAGCTGTGATGCAAAAGCATCATTTTAGTAGCAGATTCCAAAGGTCTTTTTCAAATGGATATTATAAACCCCTTTAAAAAAGCGATTTTGGTTTTATCTCTAAAACAAGGTTATTTCATCAAAGTTGGTGTGTGCCTGTATTAAAATTAAAACTGCTTGAAACGTTATCACCAGGCGCTAAATTACCATTAACAGATGGTCATGTTCTTCGATTGATCACTATAGCTTCTGCATCTAATTGCTTTTTTGATTTCATTTAAACTATCACTTTTGTAGAAATCATCTTCTACAATTTGTAAAAATATGTTGAAATGGAGAGATGCCTACTAGATGGGGTTGTATAAAAAACTTTTATATTTTGGCATTGATTTCGTCTGAAATTAAAAATATTGTGTAAATTGTACATGATAAGAATAAATTGAGATAAAATGTTCATAAGATGAAATAATTCCAAAGTTCTTGAATTTCTATGAATTTTGACTATATAAATGCAATATTTACTTCATATATTATTGTTTGGAAAATTGGTATAGATACGTAGTTTCACTACGTTTAGAATGCCGAAGTAAGTCTAAAAAATAGTCAGCAATGTTTCGACCAGCTGAAAGATTCTGAACGATATCTATCTGCGAAGATTTCATCTCAAAGCATGCAAGTTATGAACGAAAGGATTAGTCTGATTTCCAAGCAATGGACTGAGATGGCCAGTCAGGTTTGAATTTTAATAAATGACTCACCAAGGACCCTTTTAAATACACAGCTACAACGACCTAAAAATATATTTTAAAACACAATACGTGAATGTAAATATTTGTCAACTATTTTTCATGTGTACAAACATTTTGAAAATTTAAAAAATATGCTTAGATGCCATAAATATCTTCACCATACTGTTAAAACTAATCTGCTTCTTGTTTAGAGCTTGGTCAATAGTTTTCTCATAAGTAAATATTTTGGTTTATTGAGTTCCTATTTCAATTGTACTTCAGCATATTTTTTTTAAATAAGCATGTTATCGCATGATTACTTATACCGCAACCTTTATATATATATATATATATATATATATATATATAAACAACTAAATTAAGTTGTCCTTGATGTATTATAAACAGATATATATGTAAAGATATATTCATTACAATGATAATTACTAATTTTAGATAAATTCCCGTTCTGATAATCTGAAGCTGAGATTAAAAAGTTGGGAGCAATTTAACTCCAAGGTTGAAATCTTCCTTCAAGAAATCAAAGACATTGAATTGAAAATTGGGGATTGCAAATTTGGAACTCTGTTTGATCAATACGAAAATCTTACAAAGGTTTCTCTTATTACAATTCATATATTTCCTAACAAAATTGGGCAAGTTTTATCACAATACTCATATTTCAAAGTCTAAATAGCTTAGACTGAACTATTCAGGCCAGGTCGTAAAGGATTCAATTGAAATTTCACATTTTCATTTTTTTGCTTGTTGATAACGTAATTTTTGTGGCAAAGAATTATAGTTAGAAATGTGTATAATGTTTTACTGGTTGGGGTGGGACATAGTCAAGGGCTAATGTCGTTATATCAGGTGATCAAGCGTACGCTACAAACAGTGATTCCTTTTTCCCGCTTTATACTACAATTTTTCCCTTGCAAAAGATCTATATATATATATATATATATATATATATATATATATAATATATATAAATGGATTACTGAAGTAACTGTTGTTCTCAACTATTATCGCTATACCATGGTCATATGCTGTGTAGTTAGGGCAGATAGTACTTTGTATTCACACTAGATTTAGGGTGAGGGAATATGCTTTGCAGATTCTTCATATTTTGCATTTAAGATGACATCAACAAATTCAATTGAGATGTTTGTTATTAGTGGTGATTTCTTGAAAAGCGGATAACTACATTTTTAGACTATCCTCAAACTATTAGTATGCTGCCACTCGAGTAGATGCAAAGTATTGAATTGGCTAATTCCCCTGTGTGATACTAATCCATTTAAATATCACTTATTCCTCAAATTGCTCACAATTTCTTTAGTGCAGTTCAAATCACTTAACATATTAACTTTCACATGTGATTGTATAAACCTAAATTCGATATAATAATCTTAATCTTCAGTTGGGTGTGAAGATTTCGTAGCTGTTAGACATGAAGTTGCTAAATATATTAATAGTAATAAAGTCACAAAAATTATTAGCATTATGCTCCAATTTTCCACACAAAGATGTTGTTTTCTAGGGTTCAAAATGTCGAACCATTTTATCAATCGCTGAACAAATTCAATTGAGATGTTTGTTATTAGTGGTGATTTCTTGAAAAGCGGATAACTACATTTTTAGACTATCCTCAAACTATTAGTATGCTGCCACTCGAGTAGATGCAAAGTATTGAATTGGCTAATTCCCCTGTGTGATACTAATCCATTTAAATATCACTTATTCCTCAAATTGCTCACAATTTCTTTAGTGCAGTTCAAATCACTTAACATATTAACTTTCACATGTGATTGTATAAACCTAAATTCGATATAATAATCTTAATCTTCAGTTGGGTGTGAAGATTTCGTAGCTGTTAGACATGAAGTTGCTAAATATTTTAATAGTAATACATTCACAAAAATTATTAGCATTATGCTCCATTTTTCCACACAAAGATGTTGTTTTCTAGGGTTCAAAATGGCGAACCATTTTATCAATCGCGGTATTGAAATTCTGAAAATTTCCAGTCCCAGAACACGAGATCAACGGGATTATCATAGATAGACTTCAGCATATTTATCAGCGCCACCATTTCGAATTCTTAAGCACATGCTGTTTTAAACATTTTCAATATACATTATACAATGTAGGGTATTCTCAATTTATAGCATTAATGGAAATCTTTTAGTTTTCTGACGATTTGTACTGCAATTGGGACATACCGTAAAAACCTGTAATTGAGAGCCATGGCCTTTTATTTTTTAACCTCCTTGCTATAGTGACCTTCTATTACAGGTGGCCTTCAATTACAGGGTGGCCTTCTATTTTTCAACCATCAGTTTTTGGTATTTTTAGGTCTATAAAAATTTTAATTTCATAACTACTTCAAATGTTTCAAATCAGTTGAAACCCCGTTGAGTTGTGTGTGCGTTTGCGTCACACTCGCGCGTATCTCCATCCTTAAAAGAGAAAAGTGGATAGCTGTCTCAGACACAAATCTGAGCGGTCTATTTTCAACCTTCTCGCTAGGGTGGCCTTCTATTACAGGTGGTTTTCAATTACAGGTTTTACGGTATGTAAAAAATGATTTAGTGGTTTGATACATTTTACTAAGTAGATGTTATAGCAATTGTACAACTTGCCAGGCGTGTATGTTTAAGGGAGGTCCAGCGAGCCCCAAGCAAGGAAAAATTAGCAAAGATGTTTGTATCCCTAAGTGCAAGATTACAAACCCTATTTTTTCTTTCAATCAGGTCTTTTGATGTACTTGCGTGTGCTCACTGCAAATGCGATTTGATAGGAGTTTTTATAACAGTTATTTAGTATCAATGAAATGAGTAGTTATGATTCCAACATTATTTCTGCAAAAATATCGCTCTTTTAGGATCTGAAAGGTAAAATTAACGCAGCCGAAGAGTCAAAAAATAAACTTACGCAGGAAGGAAAACTTCTTTGTGATGCAAGCCGACCGTTAGAAAGTTCAGAGATCGAGCAAGGCCTCAAAATGATGACTCAAAGGTGGTCCCAACTACAAGAGCTTTTCATGGAAAAGTAAGATCAAATAATTTTTAGTATCCTCTATGTATCTTGTACAAGGCCTACTGTAATTACGACAACAAAGTACCTCGCCCCAAACCAGTATTTGATGTAGCATTCAACTTAAGCAACCAAAGCAAGGAATTAGTAATTAAAAACATATTAATATTTCTACACGTAACTCATAACAAGCAGTGATTTAATGTACATTAAAATTAGGAATTATATAATTACCGTTACAGAAATACTTTTTACGTTTCAATTCAGCATCTTTATAAAAATCTTTCACATTCTTTAATTTATAAAATCTCATATTTTGTGTGGTGAACATTTGAAATATTTCCTTATTTTTTCCTTGTCTTAACCTAAATTCAATGGCTGAAAGCCAATAGAGATGAAAACATATTTACAATATTCCTTACATTGAATAATTTGGCAATAAATAAGGAGCTAAATTTTGAAATGTNAAGGAATTAGTAATTATAAACATATTAATCATTATTGAAGCATTCTGATTTCTTGAATATTTCTACAAATAATTGAAGTAACTCATAACAAGCAGTGATTTAATATACATTAAAATTAGGAATTATATAATTACCGTTACAGAAATACTTTTTACGTTTCAATTCAGCATCTTTATAAAAATCTTTCACATTCTTTAATTTATAAAATCTCATATTTTGTGTGGTGAACATTTGAAATATTTCCTTATTTTTTCCTTGTCTTAACCTAAATTCAATGGCTGAAAGCCAATAGAGATGAAAACATATTTACAATATTCCTTACATTGAATAATTTGGCAATAAATAAGGAGCTAAATTTTGAAATGTCTGTCAACCAATTTTATTTGATTGTGATTTCATTAGACTTTGTGTAGAATTGTTTCATGTGGCGTACATGCTAATCCAGATTAGCCCAATTAGCACATGAAATACTGCTTCGTCTGCGCTTGCATGCATTTATATTGAATTTCTTTTGAATTTTGTAAATACTGCTGATAAATATCAGACTGTGAAAACCCAACGTATATGGTTCTTAATAATCCTATCCAGGCTATTCTGACAGGGGCGGGGACTTCTCAGGTTGTGATCACACATTAAAATTTTAATTGTAACAATTGTATGAAAATTTAAAAAAATAAATGCATCATTTATTTAACATCTTTCGGAATGCTACTAACCTTATCAAGAACTTTCTTACTATAAAATTTTCAACAATATACAATTTTTTTTGCAATGACTTTGGTAGATTTAGTTTATATTTATGTTCATCTTTTTTGTTTAAGCTTGGTTCCTTTAATTCTATATAAATTGATTCCATGATGCTTAGTTGAAAATTATCAATTGCCTTAGATAAGAATTTACAAGTAAATGTCATATAACAGTTCTTTAGGTGATTTTTGTGTTCTTTACTTCTTGTTTCAATATTTCTTGAAGTTATTGTAAAAAAAATTATATATTGATGAAACTTGTGTGCATTTTGAAAGTAGGAGGCATTTTGATAATTTCAGGCCATGCCGAAGCATCGTTAAATGATGCGTTTCTTTTTAAATTTATACATAAACTCAACATTTATGATTTGTATAAAATCAATGAATTTATAACTAAATAATTGGATCTTAGTTGGACGATTGATGAATCATAATGAAAACGCCCAATTACTTTATCCTTTTTGTTGTTTACTCAAGTAATTAAATTTGCAATCGTCTTTAAATTTCATTAGGCCTACTTCTTTTTTTCAGTGATTAGTCAATATTATGATTTTATATTTCAAATTTTACTTCTACCAGAAATATATTTAAATTGTAATTTTCATCTTATAAAGTATATAAATATTTCTTTTCAGATTGTTGGTCCTCCTTAAATCTAATTTATTTTCAATACAATATCAAAAAATCAATTTAATGCCCTAACTCGAAACTATGCAAACAATACATCGCATTGTTGAAATATCATATTAATTTTAATGAAATTCAAACATTACAGATGTAATTGTTTTTAATTACTTTTTTGTTTGACATTGTGATGAATTATTCTTGCCTTACAAAATTCAGTATTACCAGTTAAATGATGTAAAGAAATCAGTTACAACCTATAATTCTCTATTAAGTACGAATATATATCTTTCTAATGGGCAACCTGAGAGTTCAATAATGTTTAAAAGGCCTTAAGAACCAGTCAACATATTACAAAAATCAACTTTCAGGAGCATCATCACACCATTAATGTTGTTTTTTTGCAAAATATTGTACATTTCATTATGTCCGCACTTGCAATCCATTCTGCTCAGAGTTTAGACCCAACCTTGTTCCTGTCCGAATCCGGCTGCGCACCTTTAAATTAATGCGAAGGAAATTTCTTTTGTTAGACGAAAGTTGGGCATGTTAGAAACTCATAATAAATCTATAAAGCTTAAAATATAAATTATATTGCATCCACTGCATCTTGGTGTATTTTTATGTCCATTTTTTCCAATATTAGAATCCAAGCCCAACCGTGCCCATGTGCATCTGTAATTCTGTTAATACACAATGCAAAAATAATTACCAATTGCAATTGATTTACAATCCGTACATTAAATCACTTTGTCATTAGTATTGCATGTTTGAATGCAAACTTGGCAAAATCTCTATTATTTAATGCAACTATTATCTTCTCTGCTTTTACACCATTAGAAACAGCAAGCAATAGCATTTGAACTATATAATCTATAATCGTCAGTGGCAGACGGAATAACTCTCTTGGCTGGAGAGAAGCGGTCGCATAGAGAAAGGATAACACAGAAATCGAATGTTGTATCAACCAATGGGAGTTGCGGAGTTATAGTGCACAATACTAAACGTGTTTGTAGTTTCAAATGTGTTAAATGAGTGACGACGTAGATGAAGTACTAAATCTTTTGGATGATGAAGATGTCACATTCCCAATCATTCCGGAGTATGAAAGCTACGCACCTAAGTATAGAACATGGCCGCGAAAGCCCAAATTCACTGAACAAAATACTCGTTACATCACAATTGAGGAACGCATCCAAAACATTAAGGAACAATTCTTCTGTAATTCTGAAAATCGGTTAGAATTTTCAAAGTTATTTGATACTTGCATATGGAGCAAAATTTGTAATTGCGGAATGACTCTTTTTTACTGACTTTATAATGCTGATCAGACTTGTCAACGAGCTCGGCTCGTTTATATTTTGCATAAGTTCGGCTCGCTACATAAAATCTTTGAATGAGGCTCGTTTTAGCTCGATATTTTTTTAAAAAATATTGCGCTCAAAGAATTTTTTACATAGCTCTTCTTATTATTTAATAAAAAGTTCTTAAATAAGATTAAAAGAATGGCATACTGAATGAAAAAATAAGAAAATACTGCATTATCAATTTAACAAGGTGAACTAACTATATATTTGGTTTGCCTAAAATAGGCTCGTTTTGGGCTCGTTGTATATCAAATGCTGTGCTCGGCTCGACTGGTAAGAAGCTCGGCTCGTTGACAAGTCTCATACTGATAACCAGTGCTTACATTTTTTCATGTTGCTACAAACGGTACCTTCAAATTTCAAAGTAGTATAGTTTTATCTAGGGAAAACACTAATATGCTTGTGAGAAACCACGCTCACATTTAGAACTTTGCTTATTTAGGTCAACTCATGAAAAAACTTTCCTTTGTTTTTGCGCCCCTTCTCTAGTGATTAGTTGACAGCCTAATAGGTGTGATAACTTCTTTAGACTATATAATTCTCAGATCAGTACTTAAAGTTGTATGATATATTGTTTGGTTGCTAATTTTGAACTAGGGCCAGCAAATATTCACGTCTAGGATTTTCTTAAGTTTTTATTTTTTATCCCGATTAGAAATGGTTGAACTCCTTTTACTAATAAAACCTGGCAAAGCCTCTATTTTTAATTTACACAGTAACAATACCTAATATATACTATTTCTTGGATATTTCCTCCAACACCGTTATCAGATACTCAAATATTCTATAACATTTTTGCATAGACTGCATTATACTTGTTTCTGTTCACTTCTTTAATTGTTTCTTCATCTAGTTTCTGGTTTATTTTTTCCGAAATCTTTTCTTCGTTTTATACTTCTCACATAAATTACTACTACAGAGCATGTAGTACTACGGTTTCTGACTGTAAAGCATTCTTTAATGACATATTCATCTACTGATATAGATTTTAAATTGATGCGCTCATTGTTGATTTCAGTTCGCCATTGTTATTGCCAATAAAACTTTTTTAAGGTATCAAAAAAGACAGCCATGATTCCTTGAAGAGGATTTTTTCGAGATGCTTCCAAAGAGGGAGGACATCATGCAAAATTGAAAAGTTGCTAAGAGCAGTGTTAATGAAAAAATTCCGCATTTCTTGAAAGTTTTTGAATTTAGTTCGCAGTCTAATATTAGGGAATGCCGTTCTAGTGTATATTTATTGCGATGTACATAATGAGAATTTCTCCAGCGATGTATTAATCTAAATATTTGACTTGATTAGTCTTTTATTGGCACACAACCTACTTTGTGTTACTTATGACACCTAAGTTACTTTAACAGTACTAGAACTTTATTCAAATAGCTAGAAATAGTAATTTTAGTTTTGATGAATGCCTAAGGCTCTGTTATTAGAATTGTAGGGGGGGGGGGCATACGGGTCCTACTGGTTTTAACCTTCTATTGCTTAACAATTGTTTTCATCATGCATGCAATAAGCAGAAGTAGAAATTCCTTTTTGAAATGTAAGCAATTAGCATGTTTGACTTATCTTTTCAAACTTGTAGGTTTATTGGATTTAATTGTTTGAGATTTTATTTAGAAATCTTATCTAATAAAGAATAATAAGATTTTCAGCAAATAGTAATCTCAAATATTAACTAATCTAACATATATGTGATGCCTACTATTATATCGAAACTATAAATCATGCACACCTTTATAGCCTGTAATATCCAATAAATTGCTCAAATTCCATTTGCAATGTTTGATAATATTTTCTTTTATTCGCATGCTTTGCTTGTCTATGTTACTTCAGTCGGAAATTTTTTGAACCATTAAAAATTCGTTTGAAATAATTCAATCTATATGCAGTCATAATATCAATGAGTAATAATATCCTTAGGTGATAAATTGGTTCCTTATTGACGAGTGTTTGGAAAGCTGATAACAAATCGCACTTATAAATTCCTGAAATTTGAATTTAGCTGCGATCGGTGGTTACTGAATGTTGAATAAGTATACTTTCGGTATAAAACTTGTGGAAAAACACTTACATATAGCACTGAAAACCATACTGGTTTTAATTTCAAAAACCTCGAATTTTAATTTTGACACTGAATTTTTTCGGGATTTGTGTTCGATGTAATTTGTTTATTCATATCTGTTGTAATCACTCTTAAGCTAGTAGTCCCTGCTTCATAGTTTTCATAACATACAGCAAAGGTATATTTAGTATGTCCTGGCATACTGCTTAAGTCGAAGCGTTTTCATTTCATTCTGTGTCAACTTAGAAAAACTTTTACATTATTAATACTGATTCCCTTCTTGTTTAGGATAAAAAAAGTAAAGGAGACTCTTGAGGCTGTCCAGAAATTGGATTCAAGCATAAACAAGTTAAGATCATGGTTGTCAACAATTGAGGCTGACGTCTCAGCTCCATTAGTAGTGCCTTCTTTTGAAATTCAGTTTTTTGATGAACTTTTGGAAAAACAAAAGGTCAGTATTTGATCTAAAAACGGCTTAGGCTAGGACGTCGACACGCAATTTCACCAGTATTTTTAGGACATTGAATGCGACATATCCAAACACAGTGATGGAGTGAAATCCATTTTACGTCTATGCGATGTACTTACATCAGATGTAGATGCATCAGCCAATCATATTGAGTTGCAAAACCTCACTTCGTCAGCCCACATTCTTGATAAGAGATGGCGTGCAGTTTCAGCGCAAACAAATGACCGCCGAATCAAGTAATGTTTCTTTTAATATTATAGCTTATCCAAATTATTGCATGCACTCATAACCGTACAATGTTTTCCACTCCTGCAGTGCAATGTGTATAGTGCTAAGCTAAACCGCTGTTTCAGAAGATATTGCCTATTATTGTATTGAAATATTTATGAGATGAGTTCTTGATTATAAATAATAATGAATTTTATAGAGGCGTTAGACTTTTTTTCGTAAGTAGCAGAAATTTTTAATCTTTGAAAATGATAAGCTTCGAATTCTCAAAGATGACATTTTAGAATACATGTTGCATACTTTTCACACCCTAAACTTTTAGAATAGAACAAATTAAAGGCAAATGTAGGAAGTTCAAAGGTGATTGTGAAAAATTCGAAAAGCAACTAAAAACTATTTCAAATGAATTATCTCAGATTGAAGGAAACTATCAAGCCAAGCATCAGACGAGTTCGGCAGCTGTCACTCTACAAGTACGTATTTAAATGAATACAAACATGCTAATTTTACTGAAAACAATTGTTTATTAGGAGATGTTCGAAGGACTTTTTTAAATAAATATATTAATGCCAAAGCTTTTGTTAACTAACTTTAATTCCTTTAAATTCTTAAATGAAGCAGAGGCGTACGCAGGATTTTCTGACGGGAACATCATCGTCATTACCCAATGACTCCATTACCTGCGAAAATTTTTGAAAATATTGAGAAAATATCCTAGATTTTAAATTTTTCAATTTTTTACGAATTTTTTTTTGATTTATCTAGTCAAAGTCAAATTTGGAAACCTGACGGGGGGAGGACATTCCAAACAGGCCCCCTGCGTGCGCCACTGAAGTGAAGTGTAGTATCTATTCATTTTAAATTTGCGCTTCGCAAAAATTTTTTACTTCTCCACTAGCCTTAGGTGGACGTCTGCTTTATTTTAAAAATACCTGGCGTAAAACTTCGTATAACACATTAAATATTGTACGAAATTTGATATATTTTTATAACCAAAAACTATATCAGAATTAATGTATTAGAAATGATGCTACTATAATCAGACTCGTGAGTTTGATATGCATCGCAATAGTGCTTGTAAATCGGCTGAGAAGTCGATCCTCTTAAAAATTTACAAACCAGCAGCCGACGTAATCTATTCAAACTTTGTTTACACAGATTTGGACATCAAATTAAATCCTAAATATTTCAGTGGGATTGGGACTAATACGCTACTAGTACCATAAATGAAGAATATTTTTTGCCAAATTTACTAAAATGGGATCACATGATACCAAGAAATTTCATGGGACTGGAATCAAATCCAGTTGTACGGGAACGAACAATTCCTGTCCGCAGAACCATAATAAACAATTATTTAATTATTGCGTTAATTTATTTGTGCATTTTGCTTAAAGTTTTGTGGAGTTTTTGTTTTGATTGTCGTGGATTTGCTGTTATAATCAAATAATCGCTGTGTATCGTGTTTGCACATCTATTGGAATCAATAAAGTCTAAATAATTTAGAATGTGCAACACACCGCCAATGAGTTGTTAACGCATTTGGAGCATTTGAATCAGCAATATAGATCAATGTCCAGCAGTGGAGATTGTATAGATGCCTCTCCAACAGCCCGAGAATCACTGCAGAATCTCAATGTTGCTTGGTCTGATCTCTGCCAACGAGTGAGCGTAGTCGAACAGAAATTTAACGTCATTCAACGCCAAAAGGAAGAACTCAATACTTCATGTAAGAAGTTCTTACTACGCCTTGGAGATATAGAGGTGAAGCTAACTTCACTTGAGCAGAAATTCTATCCAGACCAGCAAGAGCTTCATGTTAGTATTCTGCAGTTTGTATTATGATAATCATCCACAATTGGTAAACAATGATGTTATAATTCATGTTTTAGAAATTACAACGAAGCATGGACATGCAGAAGAGCACATACGAGTCTATGGTTCGTCTGGCGCAAGAGCTCGATGAAGTATCAGACTCAAGCTCTGAAGGTAGTGGTAGTCAAAGAGAAATGGCGAATCTTATTCAGTTATATAACAATATAGATCAACGGCTAAAAAAGCTTTACAAGAAACAATATGCTGACGCTCGGGTATAATCATAATAATTTTGAAATATATATATATATATGTATACAGTAATACAATTGAATTCATGTATTTTATTGCATAGAAATGATTTTTGCTAAATCCAAAGCAAATNCCTTCTATTGCTTAACAATTGTTTTCATCATGCATGCAATAAGCAGAAGTAGAAATTCCTTTTTGAAATGTAAGCAATTAGCATGTTTGACTTATCTTTTCAAACTTGTAGGTTTATTGGATTTAATTGTTTGAGATTTTATTTAGAAATCTTATCTAATAAAGAATAATAAGATTTTCAGCAAATAGTAATCTCAAATATTAACTAATCTAACATATATGTGATGCCTACTATTATATCGAAACTATAAATCATGCACACCTTTATAGCCTGTAATATCCAATAAATTGCTCAAATTCCATTTGCAATGTTTGATAATATTTTCTTTTATTCGCATGCTTTGCTTGTCTATGTTACTTCAGTCGGAAATTTTTTGAACCATTAAAAATTCGTTTGAAATAATTCAATCTATATGCAGTCATAATATCAATGAGTAATAATATCCTTAGGTGATAAATTGGTTCCTTATTGACGAGTGTTTGGAAAGCTGATAACAAATCGCACTTATAAATTCCTGAAATTTGAATTTAGCTGCGATCGGTGGTTACTGAATGTTGAATAAGTATACTTTCGGTATAAAACTTGTGGAAAAACACTTACATATAGCACTGAAAACCATACTGGTTTTAATTTCAAAAACCTCGAATTTTAATTTTGACACTGAATTTTTTCGGGATTTGTGTTCGATGTAATTTGTTTATTCATATCTGTTGTAATCACTCTTAAGCTAGTAGTCCCTGCTTCATAGTTTTCATAACATACAGCAAAGGTATATTTAGTATGTCCTGGCATACTGCTTAAGTCGAAGCGTTTTCATTTCATTCTGTGTCAACTTAGAAAAACTTTTACATTATTAATACTGATTCCCTTCTTGTTTAGGATAAAAAAAGTAAAGGAGACTCTTGAGGCTGTCCAGAAATTGGATTCAAGCATAAACAAGTTAAGATCATGGTTGTCAACAATTGAGGCTGACGTCTCAGCTCCATTAGTAGTGCCTTCTTTTGAAATTCAGTTTTTTGATGAACTTTTGGAAAAACAAAAGGTCAGTATTTGATCTAAAAACGGCTTAGGCTAGGACGTCGACACGCAATTTCACCAGTATTTTTAGGACATTGAATGCGACATATCCAAACACAGTGATGGAGTGAAATCCATTTTACGTCTATGCGATGTACTTACATCAGATGTAGATGCATCAGCCAATCATATTGAGTTGCAAAACCTCACTTCGTCAGCCCACATTCTTGATAAGAGATGGCGTGCAGTTTCAGCGCAAACAAATGACCGCCGAATCAAGTAATGTTTCTTTTAATATTATAGCTTATCCAAATTATTGCATGCACTCATAACCGTACAATGTTTTCCACTCCTGCAGTGCAATGTGTATAGTGCTAAGCTAAACCGCTGTTTCAGAAGATATTGCCTATTATTGTATTGAAATATTTATGAGATGAGTTCTTGATTATAAATAATAATGAATTTTATAGAGGCGTTAGACTTTTTTTCGTAAGTAGCAGAAATTTTTAATCTTTGAAAATGATAAGCTTCGAATTCTCAAAGATGACATTTTAGAATACATGTTGCATACTTTTCACACCCTAAACTTTTAGAATAGAACAAATTAAAGGCAAATGTAGGAAGTTCAAAGGTGATTGTGAAAAATTCGAAAAGCAACTAAAAACTATTTCAAATGAATTATCTCAGATTGAAGGAAACTATCAAGCCAAGCATCAGACGAGTTCGGCAGCTGTCACTCTACAAGTACGTATTTAAATGAATACAAACATGCTAATTTTACTGAAAACAATTGTTTATTAGGAGATGTTCGAAGGACTTTTTTAAATAAATATATTAATGCCAAAGCTTTTGTTAACTAACTTTAATTCCTTTAAATTCTTAAATGAAGCAGAGGCGTACGCAGGATTTTCTGACGGGAACATCATCGTCATTACCCAATGACTCCATTACCTGCGAAAATTTTTGAAAATATTGAGAAAATATCCTAGATTTTAAATTTTTCAATTTTTTACGAATTTTTTTTTGATTTATCTAGTCAAAGTCAAATTTGGAAACCTGACGGGGGGAGGACATTCCAAACAGGCCCCCTGCGTGCGCCACTGAAGTGAAGTGTAGTATCTATTCATTTTAAATTTGCGCTTCGCAAAAATTTTTTACTTCTCCACTAGCCTTAGGTGGACGTCTGCTTTATTTTAAAAATACCTGGCGTAAAACTTCGTATAACACATTAAATATTGTACGAAATTTGATATATTTTTATAACCAAAAACTATATCAGAATTAATGTATTAGAAATGATGCTACTATAATCAGACTCGTGAGTTTGATATGCATCGCAATAGTGCTTGTAAATCGGCTGAGAAGTCGATCCTCTTAAAAATTTACAAACCAGCAGCCGACGTAATCTATTCAAACTTTGTTTACACAGATTTGGACATCAAATTAAATCCTAAATATTTCAGTGGGATTGGGACTAATACGCTACTAGTACCATAAATGAAGAATATTTTTTGCCAAATTTACTAAAATGGGATCACATGATACCAAGAAATTTCATGGGACTGGAATCAAATCCAGTTGTACGGGAACGAACAATTCCTGTCCGCAGAACCATAATATACAATTATTTAATTATTGCGTTAATTTATTTGTGCATTTTGCTTAAAGTTTTGTGGAGTTTTTGTTTTGATTGTCGTGGATTTGCTGTTATAATCAAATAATCGCTGTGTATCGTGTTTGCACATCTATTGGAATCAATAAAGTCTAAATAATTTAGAATGTGCAACACACCGCCAATGAGTTGTTAACGCATTTGGAGCATTTGAATCAGCAATATAGATCAATGTCCAGCAGTGGAGATTGTATAGATGCCTCTCCAACAGCCCGAGAATCACTGCAGAATCTCAATGTTGCTTGGTCTGATCTCTGCCAACGAGTGAGCGTAGTCGAACAGAAATTTAACGTCATTCAACGCCAAAAGGAAGAACTCAATACTTCATGTAAGAAGTTCTTACTACGCCTTGGAGATATAGAGGTGAAGCTAACTTCACTTGAGCAGAAATTCTATCCAGACCAGCAAGAGCTTCATGTTAGTATTCTGCAGTTTGTATTATGATAATCATCCACAATTGGTAAACAATGATGTTATAATTCATGTTTTAGAAATTACAACGAAGCATGGACATGCAGAAGAGCACATACGAGTCTATGGTTCGTCTGGCGCAAGAGCTCGATGAAGTATCAGACTCAAGCTCTGAAGGTAGTGGTAGTCAAAGAGAAATGGCGAATCTTATTCAGTTATATAACAATATAGATCAACGGCTAAAAAAGCTTTACAAGAAACAATATGCTGACGCTCGGGTATAATCATAATAATTTTGAAATATATATATATATATGTATACAGTAATACAATTGAATTCATGTATTTTATTGCATAGAAATGATTTTTGCTAAATCCAAAGCAAATAATTTTGAAAAAAAAATTGCAAGTGACATAACAGAGAGTACTTGATTGTTTGAATTACGTTGGTAGGCAAGATTACAGATCAATTTTTAGAATGACTTTTTTATGGTTTTCAAGTTCAACTTTAGGTGTCAACTAAGACCACAGACACCATGAGCTCAGTTCCTTACAATTCCAGTCAATCTCTTGGTGGATTCACTCACGAATCAAATCAACCGAGAATAAACAATTTAGAAAATAATTTGCATTCTACTCCATTCTTCGCACATCGACCTAGTTTGGAAGGTTGCAGCAGTAAAAGTAGCAGTCATCGTGATTTATCCACTCAAAATCTGAGAATCAATAACAGAACGTCTACCTTGAAGCCCTATAATACGACAGGTATTTATGGAAAAATGAAATTTTTATTAAATGAATGTATGAGCAAATTGAATATTTCACTAAAGAGGATTTCAACTCATTCATAGGGCCGATTAAATCGCGTAGTTAGGACAGGCCTTAATAGGGACAAGAACAGGTTAAAGATTTTGTAGCTATAAAAGCTGTTAACAATAGTGTCATATCACTATTACTCTGTTGTTTTAATTTACAATAGACTAGTAATAAAATTTGTATTCCAATAATGATATAGTTACTTGGGATTTTGATTTTTAATGAGAATATCGTAAAAAAAACAAAAATAATGTATATAACCAAGCAGGGTTTTCTGACAATAACAATATAATACAGTGTTTTTACATTTCTTTTGAATAACTTTGTTTAGACAAACCTCGACCTACGTTACTGGACTTGAATGAACTTTTACGTGAATGTAGTGACCGCTTATTCGACATGGAAAATGCACTCAGGGCGACAACTCCTCACCAAATCGACATGGATAATGTTCGAAAATTCTCTCAGCTTTATTCATCAACTAGTGAAGCACTAGATACTGCTCTTGCAGTTAAATCATCGATTGCCTCACAATCTTCTATACCCATGGATTATCAAAATAGACTTGAAGGTTTTAGTTTAACATGCTTTATATATACAATGATTTTCAATAAATGCCTATCAGAATATTCATTTTGGCTCTGTATTAATCACTTTACATAATATGACTTACATTTTACTCATTAGTTGGAATGTGTCTCCAAATTTATCACAATTTGTGTACACATTAAATGCATGGTGTACTTAAGCCTGAGTGGGCTCTTACTTTTCAAAAATGTGGCATTTGTTTAAAAATATTTAATCTACGATGAGCCATTTTTCGTCTGTCTTAAGTGAATTATTTGGGTCACAATCATTATCTTAGAAGGAAACCTTCTCGAGTATTACTTCATTAACTTGCACATTTAGATGCTCGGTGTCGATGGGAATCTGTGAAAAAGCGTGCTTGGTCAAAGCTGAATAGAATGAAAGAGAATGCCTCCGGTTGGTCACAGTTCACTAACGATCTCGATTCCTTGAACATTTGGATGGAGAAAGCGCATGGAAATTTATCTTCTGATAAAATATTGGATATCAATGACCTAGAACGAGCAATAATCAAGCATAAGGTTGATTGTATTTACATTGTGTACATTATGCAACAATGATTTTAGAATGTAATTTATAAAAGTAGAGTTCAGGCCAGATATAGATTCGGGTAGTAGGAATAATGCTTTCGGTATTATTAAGTAAAAGAAATACATTAGCTGAAACTTTCTAGTCTAAAATTATTTAGGATTTTCTATCTGAGTTGGATGACAAGAAGCGGCTGCTGGTATCTGTAAACAATTTCATGAAAACATACACAGTTGCACAGGCTGATAGAGAGCTAATCAATGAAGTGAAACATCTCAATGACGAATGGGATCTACTCTGCCAAAAAGCCAGCGATTGGCAAATCAGCCTTCAGGTAAGTTTAGCATGTAATACACAACCAGTCAATAACGTTATCGTTCGATTGAATTTAAAATTTTTTTTCCATTTTCAATCAAAAAGCCTTCTCAACTGACTCATTATGGTCTACATCCTAACCTAATGTAACCTACTTGCTTTATGTTGCCATTGAATTTATCGATCCAACTACCTATGATGAGGTTTTCAAGAATTTGCTTGCATTTTCTAAGGGCTTGAGATTATCTTGTCTTTAATTCGGAATTATGAATCTAGTTTACGAGAAAACTCTGATTTACTTATGCAATTAGCATTATTTTGCCATTTCCAGCAGGGTTGTAGCCAATTGTTCAGTTACGGCATAGTTGTCAAACAATTTCACCAAATACTGGGCCAATTGCATCACTTTTGAGGATTTTCAGCAATTTAACTTTAGACCATAATTCTTTTTCCCTACCAAGTTTGAAAAAGCATCAAGCCCATCTAGCTTGCAGTGAGATGGGCCTACCAAATTTCTTAAAAAATCATTAAGTAATTCCCAAGATTTTGATTAACACACACACAAACAAATATGCTTTATAATGTAATGTTTCATTAAATTGAATTTAATTTTCCAAGTGTAGTGACGCGTTTTTATCCATTACCTAGAAATCGATAAAAAGATCGATAGCATCTATTTTTCAAATTCGTTTATTTAGCTCTTTTTTAAATATTAATTCCTCAACCGACGTTATATGAATTTCTAATTTAGGATAACTTGCTGGAGTGTCCAGACTATCATTTCATCATAGACAACATGTTTAAGTTTGTGGAACGAGTGGAGAAAGACCTAAGAGAACTATCAAAGTCTTCGCATTCCACTAGCAGAGAAGATATTCAGACTAAATTTCAACTAATTGAAGTAATTTTTTATATAAATAATTGAATTTTTACGCAATCATGTTTGTAAAAACAATGTGTACATCGTTGCTGATCAAATCTTAAAAAAGGATGAGCGAAAAGAATTTGTTCTTCACTTAAGACATATATCATATAATTCCAAAAACACCTCTAACGCCGAGTCGAATGTATATGTATATTGTTTTGAATGTATGTATATTGTTCTGTAAAGAATATTTTAATGTGATATGGCAGATGTCAAAAAAATTGTTTTATTATTGACAAACAACTTAAAAAAAATTGAAATAACTAATTTGGCAAAAAAAATTTTCACACGGCTATTTCATTTGCTTAAAATGAGACACTTACGTATAGTTTTCAAATGGTTAGCTTTTTAATGAAATTATGTCTTTAATGATAGTTTTATGTGTTAAATATTGAATATTTATGTTTCCACACCTTATTAGTGAAGGTCGTAGAATGTGCTCTTATCTAATCAATATTCCATTTTAGTCCACAAAGTCAGATCTTGAAAGACAGCAGAACAAGGTGTCCCATTTGCGTGCCATGACTGATCATCTCTTTTTGAACCGCACATCGGCCAACGCCTCAAAAAGAGGGCTTCATATTGTTGAAAGCCGAATCAAAATGCTCCAAAGTCGATGCGATAAGTTATATGCATCTACGCAGCACTCCAAAAATCTCAGGGTTTGTGAACTCAATTTCCAGAATATGTGTTCATTTACCCCTCCTTTTATTTCAGATCAATAGCAAGCTTGCACAGAAATTGGAATAACATTTTTCCATTCTTTAAACAAACTATAATTCAAATTTAACACTCATTTTGTTTAGAAAAATAACGCTTTCAATTTAATTATTTCGTCTTCATTAAAATCTAATAGTTATTAAAGGCCAGTATAATGTTCAATCCTATGGCTGAAGCCTGAGTAACGTTTTCGGCCAGGAAATGCTAAAAATATATAAGAATAAGTTCACGTAACTAATAATAATAATTTTCCATTACTTCAAATTTAGATTTTGTTTGGCCAACTTTTCAAATGTATTTGTGATGCTTAGTTCACTGATTTGATTTGAATTTGCACTAGATGAAATCGTATGATTGAGTTCAATGTTAATTCTATTGCAAAAATTAATTTATTTTAATAAATTTTGCATTCGATTTTTCTCAGTGAAGTCAACAATCAGACCAGGACCAGGCCCCACCACCGCCGGGGTCAAAATTTGGTCAGTTTTTGCACTGCTAATTTTTTCAGTGTTTAGCTTTCAAAACTCGCTAACTTTGTTGAAAATTTCACATTTTTAAAACAAAATCAAGATTTGTGTTACACACAAATATCAATTTCATTGCTTTCGATTCATTAATAAGAATTTATCAAAATATATTTTATGTCTTCATTTTTAGTATTATTTTGCTTCTTATTGTTCCTATTTCATTCAGACGTCTTTCAATAAACAAAATTATAATGAATAAAGTCAAATTAAACCAGTTTACCATGAAGGTCATATTCTTCAAAGCCTTTAAAGATTTGTAAGTTTCATTACACTGTTTTGCACATGTTGTTAAAACCATAAGTTTTTTCCACATAAACGTTGAAAAAAAGTATTCGTTTCTTACATATAATGTTGAATTTGTCTTGCTAGCATTATTTTGATCTGAAATATTTCAACTAATCTGCTTGTTTTCCAGAATGTTAGTCCCTCGCCTCCAGAGCTTTCCATTCCATGGGTGAAAGTAGTTGGGATTTTGGGTGAGCTGGAGCAAGCTGCTCTTTACAACTCTACGTCGCTTCATAGGTGGGTGTCGCATTCTTCTAATATCTTGACCTCATACTTATTAACATTCTAGTTACATGGAATTCTGGTTTTTCGGATTAATATAATCAGAATGTCATGTTGCATTGTTTCACTTTCTGATTTAACTAACCTTTTTAAAAATTTTTAAGATTTAATAGGAGAACTCTTTTAGTGGATATTATCCATGCTACGTCAGACATTAGCCGAAACATTAGGTCTAGTCCACTTAAGTTATTGCTATTTCAGCCCATTTTAGGTCAATTTTTATGATCCTTGCCAAACAATTTCTTTAATTTTTCTGTTTGTTAGAGCAAAGTTGGATATTTTAGAAACTTATAGTTAAATCTACACACTGAAATTGACAAAACCGAAATTTTGCTTTAGCAGAGTATATGATACTAATTTAAAGTTTCTAAGTTTAAATAATAGTTTTTCACCATATTGCTTATAAATTATATAGCATTCACTGCATTTGGAATGACTTGCGTTCACTTTTGCATAATAGTTTCGCCGCATTTTTCAATACCTAACCCATATCCATCTTTTTGCTACATCGAAGTTGTATCAGCAGTGAGAATGTATGGAATTTGTGCTGAATTATTTTTGATAAATTTACAATCATAGATTGCACAGTTGTAAGATTGTAAGCCGATAAAATTATTGCCTATTTCATTTTAAGTATCCTTCTTAAGATATTTTTTTATTCAGAAGTTTCCAGTAGAAACTGATAGCAACTGTTATAATTCTGAACGCCAAAACTTTACATTAATTCTGGATTTGCAATACATAATCATTGAAAATGACAAATACAATTATTATTTATGAGGTTGATTTCATTCAGCTATATATATATATATATATATATATATATATGTATATATCCATTAGTTTACTTAAGTTCCTTACAATTTTTAAATTTTACTACAGTTTATAAGGTGGCCATTGCTATGTTTTGAGTTAGGGAGGGGGAGGCGCAATAATATATGACTATTGAAGTTTTTCTATACTTTGATTATAGATTATGACAAGATTATGATTGTGATATTAATGCTCTGTAAGGTATTTTTCACATCTGCATCAATTGTAAAAGGTTCATGTGTGCACCTACCGGCTTTAACTGTAATAGTTTTGCCCATATCCGTACTTTCAGCTTACAACAACTAATTACTGTAACTATAACACACAACAAGAATTATACAAATTTAAAAATCAGTTTTACTTCCAACATAGGCCAGTAAGTTTTTACTTAGTCAACTAACAACAATTTTCATTTGCTGTGATGATTGGAGAGTGACATTAGGTACCTGAAAAAATCCGACTAGATTTCGGGTACAGGCTCAATACTACTGATAGCGGGAAATGCATTTGTGTTAGTGCCTATTATGTCATACCTGGAACTTCTTGTCAGGCATTGGTAAAATAGAATGATTTTATGTTTAGCTTTATACGGTTGTGCTTAACATTGGTGCCGTGACTCACTTATACATTATTTAATACTATTCAATGTCTCCTCCAGTTTTGACTTTTGAAACGAAATCGTTCGCAGCTTGGGTGCTTCAAATGGAAGCGTTTCATATATTAAAGAAGATCAGTGATGATAAGGAAAAGTTTCGAATTTTACCTGCGGGTCTGGAGGAATTCATATGGTATCTGTTACTGATTATCTGTCGAAGGGAACGCAAACTTTTAGTTCGGCTTTGAAACGGGTAAAAGAAGTTTGGACTGCTACTAAATGACCAGCTAATCCGGAGAAACAATTTATAGAAATAACCATTAACCAACCGTCACAAATCTCATCAGCGGTACAAGAGCTGAAATAGATGGCAGAATACCTTAATTTTGGTGATAATACCATTGTTCAACGTATACTCGGTGCTGTTTCCTACAAATTAAAGCCGACAGTGGTCATGTTCTTGGAAGCCAATAAGTCAGCCACTGCAGATAATTTAGTAAGATTTTTGATTAAGATTTCAGATGAACCTGGAACTATGGGAATATGTGCGACTTTTTCTTTTTGCAGTTATTGTAAGAAGATGGGACACGAAATACAGCTTTGTCATTTTCGCCCAGATCTGTCAAAAGTGACGTGCCATAAATGTGGGAAAGCAGGCCACATGAAAAGAAATTGCAAGATATCTCAGAATTCAAAAAACTAGTTGTGGCTGCAGTGTCCTCCTTTTGGAATACAGCCAATATCCCTATCAAATTGCAAGGCATATCTTCAACCTGTCGTTTGGATAGCGGATCTCCGTTTTCATTTATTAATTTTGAGTGGTTGCATACACTAGGAGCAGCGAACTTAGTTAAACCAGCATGTCAAATCCGAAATTTGGTGTCTGTCGATAGTAACATTTTCAGGGCTGATATCTGAAACTCCTGAAGATAAAGTTTTATTGGATTTTTTTGTTATTAAATCACCCATTTAGATTATTATTGGCGAGGATGTGCTAAAGAAGTTAAGATGTTCTATTAATTACGCCGATAAGATAGTTACTTTTCAGTCTCCTACACCTATAAGTACGGTCGATGATAACATTAAACTCAGTAACTCCCAGTTCCTTAAAAAGTTCGCTTTAGGCAAGTGGGCAGCCCACAAACGACTGAAGGATTTGCTTTTGAAATTCCAGGAGTATTTTTCTGGTTTTCAAAAAAAAATAGGCGAAATAGCTTTGCATGTCACAAAATTAAAACAGGGGATGAGGGGCCCATTTTTTGCAGAATATTTTAAAGCCGTCGAGGCCAAAATAAAGCCATAAATAGTCATGTTCAATCGATGTTGAAACACGATATTAGGCTACGTTCGGCATTTGTCAGGAGATTCCAACCTGAAACAACCAGATTTTCAGAAACCATTTGACATCGACATTAGCGCGTCCAGTATCAGCTGCGGTGCGATACTCTTTCAAGATTCAACTCGAGCTTCTGTCGCATTTGCCAGTCAAAAATTCTTGTCAGCTGAGCGTAATTATTCCACTACTGACTGGGAAATTTTTGCCCTGCAATGGGCTGTTACCAAGTTTCCCCAAATGTTCATGGTGTTCATTTCACCGTCTATACAGATCATCAACCATCTTTGGCTTTTTTGAAGACGGGCCGACAAAGGGCGACAGGGCCCAAATCAGCAGAAGCTGAGTACAATTTTTAATTTTTTTTCATCCCCGGGACGGGAAAAATATAGTTGTGGATGCTCTAAGTCGGTCCATGCCGTCCATAATGAATCCATTGCCCCTAAATTTTTTTCAAAAAAAAATTTTTTTGCCAAAAAAAAAAATTTTCCCAAAACACAAAAAGCGGGAAAAATTTTGTGTGAGAGAGAGAGAAAATTTATTACAACTCGCAAAACTTGGGTTGAATAATAGTGTAAAGGGATAAAAACAGATACAATACAATATAAATACATGAAAAAGTTTAAGTTATAATTCATTATGAAGGAACGTTGGATTTCGGCATATGAGAATGATTTTCCTTTCCCGCTGTTTGTTCTCGAGAGAATTTCGAAGCGTCTTGGTTCACGTAAGTTGTATTCCATTGAACGAGTGGGTGGAACCAAATAACTCAGTGGGTGATTTGCGTTCATAACGATATCTTTCCATAGGCGCTGGCAGATATTTTCGCGCCTATTGAACAGGGTATCGCAATTGAGTTTCTCACATGATAAAAATCGTCACGCTATATTGGAAGCAGGACATCATATACCGTTTCTCCGCTGAAAGTTGAGAGAATTTATTAACCAGTGCGATACATGCGGTCATAAGTCATATGGATGTTCAAAGAGGTATTGGCTGAAGAAGTTCACAAGTGTTCATGAGAGACTACCAGTAGCATTGAAGGAGTGGGTGCCCAGAGTGGATGGTAGCGGGAAGGACATTTCCGATACAGAAGGACCCTAAGAAAGGTAGTGAGGCAAGCAACTTCAGGCCAATAACAGGTCTGCCAACAACTTGGAAATTGCTAACTTCTGTGATTTCAAGTAGGCTGGCATGTTACTTAGAACAGAACAGGACAGGTTGATAACAGAGGAGCAGAATGGATGTAGGACAAAGACGAGAGGATGCAAAGATCAGTTGTTGATAGACCAGGCAGTAGTGGAGAATTGTAGAAGAAGGAAGACAAACTTAGCAATAGCATGGATAGACTACAGGAAGGCGTATGACAGCATATCACATAGGTGGGTATTGAGGACGCTAGAGGCCAATGGAGTTTCACGGAAATGGGTTGAGTTTCTAGAGAGGGAGATGGGAAAGTGGCAGACTGAGATATACGGGCACAGGTTGAGGTTTAGGCGAGGTATATTCCAGGGAGACAGCTTAGCACCACTACTGTTTGTAGTTAGCTTAGTCCCCATCACAGAAAAGTTAAAGGAGACAGGTATAGGGTATAAGTTGGAGAAGAATGGTAGAGCAGTGAGTCACCTGTGGTACATGGACGACCTGAAGATGTATGCTAGTTCAAGGAAGATGTTGCTGAAGCAAGTGGACACATTGGAGATATCAAGTAAAGAGTCTGGGTTGGAGTTTGGATTAGGAAAGTGTGCNAGCAGTGAGTCACCTGTGGTACATGGACGACCTGAAGATGTATGCTAGTTCAAGGAAGATTTTGCAGAAGGAAGTGGAGACATTGGAGAAGCCAAGCTGAGATTCTGGGTTGGAATTTGCTTAGGGAAATGTGCGACAGTGACAATGACTAGAGGCAAGTGTATAGATGGAGATGGCTTGAGGACGAGCAGTGGGGATAAGATTGAGGAATTCAAACAGGGGTACAAGTACTTAGGAGTGATAGAGAGGAACAGAACAGATCATGAGGAAATGAAGATGAGGGTAAGAAAAGAATACAAGAGGAGAGTAAGGAAGATACTAGCAGCAGAGAGAGCATTCAACTTAAATGGAGATGTAGATAGGCTGTACATGGCAAAGCATAAAGGAGAGAAAGGACTGCTGAGTGTAGATGAAACAGTAGAAGCAGAAGCACTAGGGCTAAAAAAATATATAGAAGAGCAACCTAGAGTGTCTCTACTAGAGGTCACTAAGGAGCTAAAGAAGATAAGAACTGAGAGTGATGGAAAGAAGATATACCAGAGTAGGATGGAATCAGAGAGACAAACAAGGTATAGGCAGAGGTTGATGCATGGAGAATACTTGAGGAACACAGAAAAATGTGACAGAGAAGAGAGCAACAAGTGGTTAAAGAAGGCAGGACTAAAAAGAGCAACAGAAGCACTGATAATGGCAGCACAGGAGTAAGCAATAAGAACAAACTGGGTGAAGAAGCATATAGACAGAAGAGTAGAAGTAAGTGATAAGTGTAGGCTATGTAAGAAAGAGGC
>CABFPE010000045.1:2140495-2158969 GCA_900660155.1 Hofstenia miamia
TATATATATATGGGGCATACATAGAATATCACAGAAAGGTCTCTCACTGCAATTAGGGTGAGAAGTAGTACAAAAACATAAAAAACGCATTCATGCAAAAACAATTATTAAATTTTCTTCTGAAGCCAGTGCTTTTGAGTTTTCGGGTACTTTGAGTGCCTCACGCGACTTAATAGCCAAACTAAGGCATATATTGCAAAAATAATCTTACATACGTCCAAAAATTTGAGCACAGTGAGATTGATGAACCTATTTTCGAATTCTGAAAATTAGCATTTTGAGCGGGAATGAGTATTTACTTGTTGAAGACTTTTGAAAAAAGCATATCATTTTGCAAATTCCATGCAAAACCCTAGCCCTTTAATATTTCAGGTTTTCTGCCTCAATGTGATGTACTATCTTCCTCTGCCTAAGACTAATGCTGCAAGAATAAATAAAGTCAGATAGACTACTCCAGAGATGGAATCGGATCGAACATTTTAAGATCCGATCCAATCTGGATCCGAAACTTCAAGATCCTGATACGATCCGATCCGAATTTTTCAAAAAATTTTAGTTTTCAATCCGAAACGGATCCGAATTTAAATAAGTATTCTAACAAATTTAAATATAAATTTCAAATTTTACTGAAATTGGATACTGAATTGGATTAAAAACTTTAAATTATATAACAGCAACATTAAATAAATTAATACCCTATTAATAGTATGACGACGATATTTTTCCGTAAACATTTTTATATTAGGGATTATAATAATGACAAAGCTTCTGGGTACTAAGTTAATCTTGACATTGCAAGTTGCTTAGAATGTATTTTTAAATGAGATTTTTTCATTGAAGAGCATCCCAAATTATATTAGTATTTTTACATTTTTGCAAAAGCCAATGTATTCTACTTGCTTCTCTGTGTTCTGTGCTTTTTCTTTGACATACATATTAGAGAGAATCCTTTTCAAAATTCAGCTATTCCATTTGCTAGTTTGTACAAACAAATATTTTTGGTTGCTTTACTATTTTATCATTATATGAATCGCATTTTCAGATTTGAAGTATTCGTCACCAATTTCATAAGTTGTTGGAAAGAATAACGCGGAACCTGTTGTATGAACAATAAAATTCAATTACAAAATTTCACTTAATTTGGGATTCAATGTAAAGATGTGCGTAATTTATAAAATGTACAAATACACAAGTTTAAAAAATATTTAAATATATTTTTAAATTTTGAATCTCCAGGAGGCAAACTGAATAATTTTGAATAATTGGGCAGAATTTTAACTACTTACAACTTTTACGATTTCCCTTTACAATTTTATTGTAATCCTCGACAATTTTCGTGATTTTCTTTCCTATGTTAAATGAAGCTTGTACTAGCATTCCCAGCTTCTAACATAGAGAAACTACTTAACTTGCTACACCAGTTAGGGCCTATTCTATTGAATTAGTGTTACCCAATACCAACATAGAGTGGTATCTTCCCAATATTGTGGACAATGATAACAAATGTGACATTTCACTTAGTGGAATTTCCACTAGAGGGCCATATATTCAATAAAGCTTTGCAATGATTTGTATGACATCACAACTAAAAAGAACTGTTCATTAAATGGGATAAAATCAAATTCTGTGATGGAAGCAATAAAAATATGCCTTTGATGTTGCTTGAAACAATTATCAATTCATGTGGAGTAGTAAATCTGTTCTGATTTGCTCTTGAAGCCCTAGCTCTAGACAAACAAAGATCATATGGATAGACTTAAATTTCAAAAAGTCTAGGACTATATATGTAATTTAGCAAAATTTTTGCCTGATGAGGCATGTGAGTCACTCAAAATAACCGAAAATTCTCAAAAGCACGAGCCTCAGAAGAAAGTTCAAGTTTTTTACCCAAGAATACGTTTTTTTTGGTTTTCTCACTATTCCTCACCTTAATAACAGTGGAAGGCCTTTCTGCGAAATTCTATTCATATATATATATACAGTATTGGCCAAAAGTTTGGGAACACTTTCCAAATTTAGAAATTTTTGTATTTTACACTAAAAAACGCAGTGTAGAAACAATATAATAACACAATGTAGAAACAATATAATAACACAATGTAGAAACAATATGATATAACCGTGTAGAAAGTACATAGTTTATTCTGAAAAACTGACAAATATTTTGTATGTCCGCCATTATTGGCCAAACACGTAACAATGCGATTTGATATGGACTCGACCAGCTTTCTACAATAATCATCAGTAATCTCTCTGCACCATACCACTTTAATTTGCTCCTTCAGATCGTCAAGTGATATGCATTGGCACTTCCTCAGACAGTTTTTGATGTGATGCCAGCAATTTTCTATGACTTTGAGGTATGGGGAGTTTCCCGGCCAGTTCTCAAGCAGCCGAAGTCTTGTGATGCAATCCAGTGTTTCACAACTTTGCCGCTGTCGCAAGCAGCACCATCTTATTGTAGTACAGATGTTCCGCGAAGCGTTGACTTCAGAGGATGAAGAGAATGGTTGATTGACGACGTAATGGTGAATGAGACGGTCAGTCTGAGGGGTTGTCGCTTTTGGTCTTCAAGATTGCTTGCGAGAGGAAAAATAGCGAGTAACACTTCTGAATACCGAAGATACTGACACGCCCATTCTAACAGCTATAGCGCAATAATTGATACAATGATAGTGCTTTTTTAGTGAAAATGTATTGTCTGTAAACTTAATTTGTGTTAATTTGATTGGCTAAATGAATCTGTTGTAAATTCTAAGAAAAAATTGGGAATTCCAGGAATTTTATGAAATTTCCAGGAAACAGCATAAAACACGCTTTAGACAAGTTACTTTTCCTAAACTTTTGGCCAGTACTATATATACATATATATGTAATGTAATGAAATGTATCCACGCTTTACTTCCTGTACACAACACAAGTGTCATGTAAAAGGGAAAGTTGGAAAATTTGAATAGAAACATTACTATAGGAAGCGGGGGAGAGTTCCATTATTGATATATTTAAGTGCTGCTGGTAGAAAGGCTTTGCTCCGTCGTACGTCTCTTTTCATATCTAGAATAACTTTAGTTCGAGTACTATGTTTAGAGAATTTCATTCTTTCATGCATGGGATGATCATTATCATTATGAATCTTCCAGGCGTATTGTTTAAATGTTTCGTTGAAAGTACTATTAATGCTATCAATAAGCAGGGTAAGTTAGTTTCTTTGTACATATTTCATCAGTAATGTGTGTAAACAGCGCACCTGACATTGGTCCCACTTGCGGCACTCCAACAGATAGGGTAATATTTTCAGAATATTTTAATCTTTCGAATTGAACACACTGATTAAAATTAGAAAGATAGTTACTGATAAACTTTGCCATCCATGGTGATTGCAGTTTTATTCTATTTACGATTTTATTTTGCAATACTGTGTTATAAGCACTACTGTAATCTAAAAAGGCAATCTTTACTATAGCCGTTTGCTTAGAGTTCAGTGTTGTCGTTATTTTGTCCATTAAATACAATAATGCATCTGTTGTTGACCTATCTTTTTTGTAGGCAAATTGGTTTGAATCTAGAGAATTATTAAATTTACTAGAATAGAAAGCTGCTAATATTGAGTCCAGACATCTTGCTGCAATGGGTGTTATTGTTATTGGTCTGAAGTGCTTATAGTTATTTTTATCTGGATTTGGTGTTTTAGGTATGATTTCCAACTTTTTGGGTAATAACATTCATGTAGACATTTTTGGTATAAATATCGATAGGGTTTAGCCAGCTCCTTTGCGAATTTTTTAAAAATCCAGGGTGGTAATACGCTTTTTCCCGGTGATGTTTTTGGTCTTATCTTTCTAAAAATGTTTTCCACCATTATTTCTGTAATTATTGGTACCTCTTCATCATGGTTGCCAAAATCGCACAATTGATCATCCCGAGATTTATATTTGTTAAATGAAGTGAAACCCATATTAAGCGTATGTGCTTCAGAGGAGTTTATTTGTATCTTAGGTTTTGCTGGTTTCGTGCGTCTTCTCATTTCAATATATAATTGATCAACGGTAAGTTTTTCCATTTCTTGTCGTCTTTTAGTTTTCACGTATTTGTTAATTTTTCTTTGCAAAACGTTCAGTTCATGCTTCTTTTGACTTTTTAGTAACGACTTCTTATTAGCCAGCATAGATCTTAAGAAAGTATCCTGTATATATTGCATTCCTTTATTGCGGACTTTATCATTAGTAGTGTTGATTTTTAAAATTTGTAAGATTTGCTTTTCAATTATATCAACTTGATTATCAATTTTGTTGTCTCTTTTAAGTAGTTCATCCAAATCCCAATCCATGTCATTTAATATTGTCTCCATTTTGGTTATATTAACATTTTCGATGTTGTATTCGGCTTTAAACGGATATCTTGCTTTATTACTGGAAGAGAATTTAGGTTTCAAAGTAATTGCCATATGGTATATGATGTTACAGCTTCCTATTGGTGGTTCCAGTTCTACTGTATAAACATTTTTATCTGTTAAATATGCCACGTCCAGTTGGTTTTCATTGGGAAAAAACGTAGCTTATCTACTATGTTGGTCAGCTGAAAATCTTCAATTACTTGTAAAGTTTTTTGATTTATATATATATATATATATATATATGTATACCTTACGAATTATTAGTACAATTTTATATATTTAAATGAACATTTCTGTAGAGAAAATCTGTAATTAACGCTTACGTAAGATTCCAATGCCTAGAAAAATTTGAAGAATTACAAATATAATGTCCGAGACATTAACGGTGTGGAGTTCGCTACAAATGGCTTTGGTAAAATATATAGAGTTCACTTGATCCAAATCTGACATACTGCTATTCTCTATGTGCCTAAATAGATCATTTTTATGTATTTTAGTACAATATGTCATTCACATTAACTGAGAATATGTATTTTTTATTGACAATTAATTAAATATTGTTATCAAATTACTGTGTATTTATAAGAAGTTTGCTTCAAATCCCATATACTTACAAAAGATATACTTTGTATGATATAAACGACGTTGATTCATACAAAATATTGACGAGAACAAAACAGATGTATGTGACAATAAGATACATCCTTAGAGGAATGTGGAAATTTCGACGAATAGATTTCATGAAGGAATCACTGTAGGAATTTGATTTCACTAATCTGAAGTCGAACCTGCGATCCAAGGATCCGCATATTGGCTTAGAAGCATATTCTATTTGAGCCTTTGCATCTTTATGAGCACCTTTCACGTCATTTAGATACATAAGTGACTCATCTATCTAAAAACCATTTTATTACTATGATGACAAAAGTATATGATTAAGTTCTTTTCTAGGAATGGGTTGTACACTTTATATGTTATACGTATTGAAGGAAAGAGATTTAGGTGATATGAACAGTGCGGATTATATTTAGCTTAGGAAGGTGAATGGAACTCAAGCTACTTAATTATAAGTTTGATGGCCACTATTTTACTTATTCTGTCACAGAAGGATATCAATTTGAAAAACTATTTCAGAAAGAAAACTCAAATATATTCACACTAAAATCTAGAAATTTTCAGTAACAATAACAACAATTTAGGAGTCCATATTCTTCTGCTTTGATTTTCAATATCTATTTTACAATTTAATGTATAAATATTGCAAGGCATGCCTGTTTAGAATACAACTTACCGCAAACAAGATTGATACCGCGCAAATTATAATAGGAATCGCCACAATTCCTTCAAATAAGAGCCAACTATTGATAACTTTCATTAATATTACAGGAAAAGCGGCTCCAATGCCCCATCCCAAACCAAGCCCCATTAAGACATAAAGCTGAATTGGATGAGGGACTGTTTCGATGATGTGAATAAACGGTATAATGACCATCATTGAATTGATAGCATAGAGGATCCTTGTTAAGAGTTTTCCCCAATAACTTGGAACGATCATAAATAGCAAAGAACAAATTGCAATTCCAATAATATTTCCTAAAATTGTCCAGGTAAGTTATGTATATGTCACTAACAACATTCATTATCAAAAATATCTGAAGGGGATCGCAATTATTCTAAATATTCAAGATTTACACAGTATATCGAATCCTCACAAATAATACCTGGTTCGAATCACTGTGAACCAATACGTACTATAAAGCGACCAAGAAGCCAAAATTTTGTTGAGGCCTACCATATTTTGCATTTTCATAGAATGATCAAAAAAATTAGAAAACTTAGCCTTTACAGTAATATAATCATAAACACAAATATATTTATATACAATTCTATGTCAACTGTGAACATAAAATAGAAATACTGAAAATCTGTGAACACATGTGTTCTATTACTTTATTTAATATATCAAAACTGAAGAAAGTAAACTCTCTGCAATCATATTTTTATCGTGTTGCAAGGCTTGCCATAATTACCTGCACCTTAACACACATCTCCACTAGTAGAAAACATTCACATAATTCCCTGATTTTTGACAACCTTTCAACTCACTTGGCCTTTATAAAACACTCAAAATATGCGTTTTGGGGTCGTAATAGTATTTGAACTGAGCACAGCCTATCCCTGAAAATCGATAATTTATTTATTTTGAACGTTCACTAACATTTACTGATAGCTGATTGCTGATGACTATGTATCGCTACCGGGTTATGTAATTGAAAGAGTTGATAGAACTACTGATAGTAGAAAATATGGCGGAGGCGTAGCAATTCAGATTCTGGCTGATTCGACGTAAAAGCGCTATTACCCTATTTTACCTAAAGAGATATACCACTTCCCTTTTGAGTCTTTATGGATCGTTATGTCACCACCTAAGTCACTTTGTGGCATTAGAGGATTTGTCATAGTCGTAATCTATCATCTTTATTGGACAAACCAAGATAATGGGTATATGAAACTCTATCTGCGATCGTTTTTACAAGACATTGAACTAAAGTTACCTAATTATCCGGTAATTATTGGAGGCGATTTTAAAGATTTAAACACTGGCTTTTCAACATGAGAATTTCAGCTCATTCGAATGGTTAAGTTTCACACCCATGGGAAGAAGATATTAGATAAGGTATTTGTTTCTCATCCGCAGCTGTTTACTGATGCAACTCCATTACCTAATTTGGGAGGATGCCAACACTTATCTATTTCAGTTAAGGCCAAGGAATATAGATCTAATGTGATTAAACGTATAGTGTGGAAACGTGAGAAGACTCTTAGTGGCCTTAGAAAATTTGGTAACACCATTTGTAAGGTCAACTGGTTGTCCTTATTCCAACAAATTTCTTGCTTTGAGGACAAGTGGGATATTTTTCCTGAATTCATAGACAATTGGATTATTGAGTGCTTTCCTTTGTTTAAATCTCTAGTCTATGTACGGGATATGTAATAATACGAAGCAACTGATTGCAAAGCGTCAAGCAGCCCTTCGCAATAACAACCCTTTTGAATTCAGAAACATGAGGAATGCTGTTAAACGCTCTATTAAGGAAAATAGGCGGTTGTTTTATGAGAACCACAATAACGATCTTAAAATCAGAAATCCGCGATACTGGTGAAAATCAATAAAAATTCTATGTAATTACAATGATAGTAACTCATTGGTCCTTAGTAGTAATTTGGCTGGTTTGTCTCAAGAATTGGCAAATAGGATAAATGACGACCTCACATATTGCGTAGGTCATTACCCCAGTATATCTGATGATCTTGTGTTTGTAGAACCCCAAAATGACATATGTGTTCAAACTGACGAATATTCTGTGTTTAAGATTATTAGTCAAATATTCTCCACTCAAATCTTCCGGTTCAGACAGAAAACAGCGAATCATACCGTGCTGGATTCTAAAGTATTTTAGCTAGAAGATGGCGTACCCCTTATCCTTACTGATTAATAGATTACTGCATGATAGCTGTGCTACTCCCTTTGCAGCCGCTGTGGTCATACTTCTAGCTAAGGTAAGACCTGTATGTACTCCTATTAAAAATTTACGTCCAATTGCTCTTACGTGCTCTGTATCGAAGATAATAGAAGAAATTATTGTGGATAACGAACTGAAACCTCGTATATTGGAGGTGCTAGTTCCGTACCAGTATGGTGTCATTCCTGATAGATCCACTGCATCAGCTCTGGTTAATATTTCTTATCAATGGCTTAAAAAGCTTGACACAGACCATTCCTATATACGAGTATATTTGTTTGACCTGAAAAAAGCTTTTGACTTTGTAAGTGATCCGTTACTTATTAAGGGTTTGTTTGATATAGGTATCAAACATTCCACTATTTAAATGGATAGTATCGTTTCTTAAAAATAGGCGTCATAGAGTAAGGTTACCAAGTGAATGTGTATCGTTGTGGAAAACTATTAGAGCTGGCATACCACAGGGTACTAAGATGCGTCCGTGGCTATTCATACTATTTCTAAGCTCACTGTTATCTGAATGCAAGCAAAGGATGGAGTTTGTAGATGACACAACTGCTGGCACTATATCAATAAAGGGGATCTCGGGTCTTGCAACATCGCCGACATGGTATTATCCTGGTGCAGCAATAATGAAGCCGTGCTTAATTTTATGAAAACAAAGGAGCTATTAATTTGTTTTCTATGGGAACAACAATTACCTAATGAAACACTCATCGATAGGAAAAAGATTTAGCGAGTTGCTTCAGCGAAACTGCTTGGTGTTCGATTCCAGTACGACCTAAAATGGAAGACTCATGTCCAGGATATAGTTAAGAAAGCTACCAAGAGACTTTTCTTCTTAAAATCCATAAAGCGCAGAAGGTTACCAGGTAATCATCTTATCATCGTGTATTTTGCAACTATACGTTCTGTTCTTGAATACTGTGCCCTAGTCTGGCACTATGGATTAACGCACTCGCAAAGCCGGAAAATCGAGAAAATCCAAAAACGAGCACTCCGTATAATCGAGCCGTCCTTGCAGTATAATGAGGGGCTGGCTTTCTTCAAATGTTCTAAGCTAGAGGCACACAGAGAGTCTCAGTGCGACACATTGTTTGCAAATATGCTGAACGGGGATAATTGTCTACATCACTTAATCCCAAGTCATTGGTCCGCGATAGAATATAGCCATGTCATACATCAAGATTTGAAAAATCTCTCATTCATGCACAGATCAGTAAGATGTATCATAACTATTAGTATTTAGTGTTTAGTAACTGTTAGCAGTTAGTGTTATTTGGTGATTTGTTTTGTATTTGTATCACTATTATTCAACCCACTTGCTAGGTTGCTAGTGATAAATAAATTTCCCTTTCTCTCTCTATAGCTGCAGCTTGATAAACATTTTTTGCATGGATGTGGCTAAGACAAAATTATAGGTAGCTGCGAATGTGCTTGCATGGTAGGGAATAACTGAAAACGACATGTGCCCATTGCACCAATTATTGTATGAGAACAATGTTCGGATGCGACTTGGTGCCACTTCAGTTATTGCCACAATTGCCGTTATCAACTCCACAAGGTATATACAGCCTGAAATATCCAAAATGTAAAAAGCAACAAACCATCCACCTGATTCCAACACTACAATGGAAACAATATAACTATATTGTGTTATTGAGGCATGCAATGCAGTCTTCGAAGCTTATATTTTATAAGATCGCATGCAACTTTTAGAAAGTCTTTTTGAATATCAGAGAATAGCATTTGTAGACTTTAACCGTTCATTAAAATCTTCATCATATGCAGTGAATCTACCAAAGAAGGACGCGGAAGTTCCCATAATTGAGATCTGGTTGGATCACGTTAGTGCATACACATCCTTTCTCGTCAAGGAGTATATGCATTGCAGTGCAATTCGTATTAGATGTATGCGATTTTCAGTGTTGAATCATGTTGAATTGTTAAAATTTTATGCATCGTTATACCGAATATATAAAATTTTTCTTGCAGTGCGGGAACCTTTGGAATCCCTCTGGCCATGTGTCTAGGCATAGCCATATTAATTTTCATTTTGCTGATAGGCTTTTAATGGCATATTAGGCAAAGTTCGTACAACATTAACTGAAAACGTATAGGTGGAAAAATGCATATCAGTTCTGCAGCGGCAGGATTCAGAATACGAATGAAGGCCACAGCAATGACATATATATAAGTAAAAATTTAAAACTATCAGAGGATGGATTCATGCAGAATTTACACGATGAATATTCTTGCTAATATAGCTGAACCATGATTGAGATAGGACTTTGCAATGTATCTTGAAATGTAGAAAAAACCATATTAATATCAAGGCATCTGCTAAAATTGTTTGCACAATTGAACATTGTGTAAATCTATAAAACTAAAATGATAAAACTACTGAAATTATCAATTATCGTAAAATGTGGAAAATATATTCAACTTTGCCCATTGCCATCAAAGTGAGAGACCATTGATTAGACAAATTGTGGAAACTTGCCTTCACCCACTAGACTAGAGCGACAAAAGCGAAAAGAGGTAAGCCTATTTTAAAAACAAATTGCTAAATGTAAAAGGATTTAGTTTGAAATATTTTTGTACCTACCTTACACAAAACTTAAAAAAGCACATCGACATATAAAAGGCAAAGAAACAAACCAGATGTGTAAGTCTTTGCCTATCTCATGTGAACTATAAAATATTAATGATCAAAGAGCAGAAAAATTGGTTAAATGTTTTAACTAAATCAGATTAAACTGTTCGTGTACAGTGTACATGTACATGTATATGTCAATTTAATGATTTAACTACAATGTCATAAATGTCAATTTTAAATATTCGTTTGAGACGGCAAATTGAAATTGGAATTACCTTCAATTGTAGACTTTCTACCATTGCTATCATTTAGTATGCCAACGAGTAGAAAGGAGATGGTAGTGGTAATGGATTCTGCAATCTCATAGTTGATGAGGTTGTCAGTAGTGATATCGTAGCTGCAAAACAACTTTGCGCTGTCTAGGTGAAACTGTGTGTACTGTGAAGCCAGTCCAATCATTAGCAGCACAAAGTTGATTGTGTAGGAAAAAAAGTATTGTCCAAATCTGTTTGTAATTTCGATTGCTTCAACTATTGTTTTGGTTGGTATGTCCTAAGCAATAAGTGATAGTAAAGTAAGTGCAAACACATAGAACTTTATTGATGTCTGCAATATCACTTGACATAGAAAATCTTTGTGCTTGTAGTACACACTAGATCACAAGAATAGGCCAATGTCCATTGCACTACAAGGAAATTTATCACTGCACCGCAAACCCCACGTCTATTTGAAGTTACGGCAAAGGTATGTAGGATTTTCTGAAGAGGTCATCTCAGCTATAATCAACTTGAGTGATCAAAGCGGGGTGAAGCCACTCGAAATTTTCAATATATTAAACATCCTGAAAACGCATCTCACCATCTTATTATTTAATATACTTTTATATTTTACAATTTTGTCTTGATTCAAATCAATTAATCAATTTTGAAAACCTTACAGGGGACATTCCACCATGTCTTCCTTTGGGTATTTCACTGCACTGCAAATCTGTTTTGTTGAAAAAGCATCACACCACAAACATATTTTCTCAACATAAATAAATTTTAACACTTCATAGCCAATATTTACAAGACATTAAGGTACTTTCGGATTATCTCCCCTCCCCATCACTCAAATAATTGCAAAAATATGCTAGTTTATATATTTAATAATTATAAACCTAACCCAAACCCCCTCCCCAATCTTACCACTAACCCAAACCATAACCCTAACTCTAAACTAAGCCAATTCACATCTTAGTTCTAACCTTAACTCAAACCATACCACAAACATTATGTAGAAGGAATATGCAAATTTATTATTAATATTAGTAAATTTCAATATGAATTATAAAATAATTATAATATACTACTATTAGTATGCTAATTAGTGGTTCAACCACGCGGTTCTTGTTTGTTTATAAAGCAATTTAGGATTTGGCAATGTTTATTCAATCACCAAGCGCCTTTTCCCTCAAATCTTTTCACGTAGTTATTTTGTTTCAAAGCCTTCCTAAAAGGCTTTGCTTTGTTTACATAATTCAAAATGAAAATGTTTTTATTAAGTCGGCTCTATCATGATGAAGAGGCATAGTATAATGTTAGCTTTATGGTTTGGAGTGAGATTAAGGTTGGGGTACAATTTAGATAAAGTCAGTGTTGTGTTTAGGGTTTTGTCTTGGCTTAAGGAAATAGTTACAGTTAGGGTTATGGTTTAGGTTGGAGTAAGGGTTAAGGTTAATTATAATGTTGATAAATTAGCTTATTTTTGGAAAAAATTGAGTGGGGAAGTCGGGTAGATAACGCAAAAGTAACGATATTAATATTGAAAGTGAATCAAGTGTATTAGTAAAGCTTAGAAAACCGGTTACTGCACCGCAAGCAAATTCTCTATGCTGTGCTGTGCACAATTCCCATTGGAAAGGAATTTCCATATCCCATCTATCCGCACTCACAACATTGAGCACATGCAACCACTAAGAAAGACCACGCAGGATTTTCTGACGGGAGACATCATCGTCATTACCCAATGCGGGGCAAAGCCCCGCGAAAATCTTTGAAAATATTGAGAAAATAGACTCTAAAAAATGCATTTCACGATCCTAGATTTTAAATTTTTCAATTTTTTAAGAAAATTTTTTTGATTTATCCAGTCAAAATCAAATTGGGAAACTTGACGGGGGGGGGGGGGGGNATGTCCCTCCCTGCGTACGCACTGGTTGATGAAAGTTTTATTGAAACAAATTATTTAAATAGCCATGAAAAATCATCAATTAATATTTATTTACTGTGCAAACAAGAAATATTGAGTTCATGTTCTCTATATTTCAATGTTAATGTGTCAACAAACATCACTTGCATGTTGAAATTTCCTCACGCTTGTTAGAACAAGCAAGTTTTCTGAATTGATATGCTAGAGTATTCATTTTCATAATAAACAACAACACTATAGCACATTTAAATATACTCAATAATGTTTTCCGAATTTTACATGATTTTTTCCTTGTAAAGACTTTTATCAAATATTCTCAAGAAGTGATGACTATTGTTTCATTAGAAATATTGGATGTCATACATATGAGAACAATTTGGGCATTAAAAACCAGATTCTTGAAGATATTTGTAATATGAATGTTTCGCTTAATCTCTTAGTACACTAACATTGTGTATTGCAATTGCTGTTATGAATTTAATTGCTGTAAACTGAGATCAAGCTTTCATTATTACTTTGATAACGAATATTTGCTTTGGCACTACTGCCAATTATTTTCAAAGGGTATGGAGACATTGTAGAAACTGGCTAGGTGTTATCTAATGATAAAATAAAACTAATAAACAACATCATTAACATCATCAGTTGGTCTCAACAATGTGGGATACGTACAATGGTGCGACTGAAAACTTGGTTCTGTTCGACCATGAGCTAACGGCATTACCAGAAAAAAATTTGGTGCATTTCAATCTCACATTTACTGTATACTACAAGCGATATAATTTTCTACAAATTTTCAACAAAAGGCTCAACTTAAGAATCAAAACTTTAAAAATTTGGGGCCATAACCCCTTTCCCTCCTGGCTACACTTATGCCATGAGCCAGAAGAGATTTACCATATTGACATTAATCAACGAGAGTCAACTGTTGACAGTATCTCATTGATTAATGTTGCAAATAAGTTGCTTAGACTTCAACCATCTTTGTAAACACCTTCAAAATGTTTATACATTTTCTTCATGCAAAATTACAAAATTTATTGATTCTATATTAAGTTAAAAATCATTGGTTTCATAATGAATTTGCTTGAAACAGGGCATGTATAGCTGAACTAAGAGTGAAGCAAAAAATTTTCTATACCCTTTAGCCCCAAATATAGTGAGCGCTCATTTTCATTATACTGTTATTATATGTCCTCATCGTTGCCATCAAATCTTCCCGCAGCTCATGTGTTTGTACGTAATACGTGCTTTAAAAAATATTAGGATATTAAATGGTAATTTCTCTAATAACTGGTGCAGCATTAAATCATTAAAAATTGCTTTCATACGATATGATATTGTATTTAATTAATTCTCTTCTCAAATAGTGGGAAATATTATTACATTAAATTAAAATGCGGCAAAATAATACGTCGGATTTTAAATTACCGAATAAATTGCAGTAGCGAATAGCTCTCAAATTTAATGTACTGAAAAGGAATGTCTCCTTGGTAACAACATTTGCTTTGATTGCGCAATATAGTTATTATATTCACTACACTACTTCGAGAGTATCGGTAAGATAGTTCAACTTGCTCAACGCAAAAGAAATAGACACAAAATGGTTTTATGATTGATAATTTCCGGCGTAAAATACGTCGGCAATTTAATAACAGGCAAACCTACTGAGAAGCCTATAAGCAACGATCCTAATCAAGGTAGTTCGTGGAAAGCTTGTGAGCAAAATGGAAGTTGTCCACTGAAGAAGCGGTCACCCAGTGCACCCGTAGAAGAATCCGAGGCTCCTCCCTTACCGGAAAAGGACGCCTTACAACTCAGTTCTTAAGTTAATGAGGGATTTGGATGGAATTACATCTTGGAAATGACTTGAAACACCTAAACCTTTGCAGGGAGATGTTTCAACGACAAATAAAGAGGATCTTTCATCCACATTCATTAACTTAATTACTGAATGTATTTGTTTCTTGCTATAGATCTAACTGTACATATAGTTCAATAATACATACACATAATTTCACTTTTATTCAATTATATAAAATTAAACACATATATTGTTAATAAATTGTCAATAATAATATAGATTATTTATATGGGAACATTGTATTGACTTTTTCTTCAAAATGAAAACATTGAAGTTATCATATTCCTGGTTAAAGTTAGTGTTACCAAATTAAAAATTTGTGAAACTTTTTGTAATAAAGCATGTAAAGTATGAAGTCACTTCTGCATTCAACTGTTGCAATATCGACTAGTATGATAAATAGCATGTATTTCGATTCAGTTTTAGCCAATTCAAGCAGTTTCTTAAACATTGATTTAGCCCATTGCTTAAAATCGCTTATTTTTGCACTATACTGAATTTTTGAAGCTCTGTATTTTCCTTAATCCTCGAAATACCAAGTGTGTTAAAATTTTGATTTCTTGAATATAGTCATCACAAACAGCTCCAATGTACATACTGCCATCACATGTATTATTTTCCATGGTTATTTACATAATAATGAGGCGATACATTCTCAGCATCCTACCGGAATTTGCAAGGAAACATTTTAAATTCTTTTTGCACCTAAAGTTTAGATAATGAAGCGGAATAAAGTGCATAAAAGCAGCAACTAATGAGAGATATTTAGTTTTCTGTAGGTAGAGCGGCCAAGTTTCGTTCATCCCCGACATGTGCAAAAAAGAAGTCGTGGTGTGCTTGAATTGGTATAGAAACGATGCGATTTATATGCCTAGTTAAAAGTGGAGACATTCCTTTATTCTGTTGTTTTCGGATGACTGCTATATTAATTAGTTCGTGAGATATAAGCGCTTAAATTATTTTTAATAACCCGTCACATACACAGATTGTAAACATTTTTTTATTTAGAGTTAAATATTAATTAGTTATGTTTGCCAAACATTGTTAGAATAATTTATGTTGTCAGGGTGTTTTATTCGTGAAAACTTCAATAAATGAGAATTATTTGAAAATCAGGGAGGCTTGAGGTTTAAAATGAATTTAAATTATCTCTTTTTCAATGCCCAGACGGTGTATTAAATGTGAAGTTCAAGCCCTTGACCCAAACGTAAATCTAAGCAGTCCTAATTAAGTGCTTGAAATATTTTTAATCATCAAACACTAAAAACCTTGAAAAATGTTGGGCTTTTCTTAGACTGGAAAATGAACAAACACTTTTTCTTAATTTAATTGAACTTCAATAATTTTCAAATGTATTTAATTCTTTAACTTAGGGATGACTCCAGGGCTTCTGGCAGGCTTGTCCATGGGGCAGAATTTTGATCCCTACCCCATGAAAATTTCCGTGGAAATCCCCATGGGACCCTACGGATCCCCACGACACTAAAATGCAAATATATGTGAACATATTTACTAACTATTTTCTTACTGTTTTTGCCAAATTTATGTAATTTCATATATATATATATATATATATATATATANAACTTGATTTTGATTCTTTTGAATGGGCCCAAAATCTGTGCATGGCAAGTCCTTGACGTGTTTTAAAACTATTGTTACAATTGTCACATTTGATCAGCCCTGGCTCTTCAGAACAAAATTCTTTGCTAGATACCTCATGCAATTCTCCGCGATGTTCAATCTTCTTTGAGAACCCGAATTTCAGCAACGTTGATTGTTTTCTATTCGACATTTTACATTTGCGGCCTAACGTGAATAAGCAACCGACAATCTAAGACTATAGTTTGCTGGAGTGCTTGTTTTGGTTATTTAACAGGAAAGAACCATGAATGTTAAGGTGGGTTTACAGCTTATCAATGAATTATAATATCTCTAAATTGAGAAGAATGCATTGTTGTTGATACGCTGTTTACAGCGTCTCAATTGAACTTGTTTTTCACACTTTTATTTGTTATTGATACAGAGTTTACAGCTGACTAATCGAATGAATATAATTGATTCAATGTTTACATTAGTGTAATGACTTTTAAGAAAGGAATGAAAGACCTTTATCGAACAAAACGGAAAACACTGAGACAGTTAACTCAACCCCTACACGGTACCGGAAAATCACACATGAACGCAGATTAACAAATAAATCAAAAATAGAAAAAGGCGAGAAAAAAGACTTCTCATAATAATTTTAGAACTTTCTTAAGTTTCAAGAATCCAGTATTGAACTTTCTTACAATATTGATATGTTGAGCACTACTTTCTTATAAACCACTTTCTTATAAAAAAAAAAACGTGTACAGTAACTCAAATATAATAATTTGAAAATGGCGGTAACAAGTTAAAACGGAATGAATTGAAATAATAAACAACCAAATATGTAGAAATACTTTGATTTAGAATATATGTAGATATTTTTCTTATTATGATTAACGATGAAGATTGGAGGAGGGTTCTGGATCTTTTTCAGCCCCTAAATGTATGGCATAATAGAATGTAGAGTAGAATAGTTGCCCCACCGATCTCCACAAAACCCATGGGGCGAACATTCATCCCCACCCCACTCTACGACGTCCATGGAGATCCCCACCCCATTGGACAAGCCTGGCTTCTGGCGAAGCCAGCATTGCTACAAACGAGGAGGCCGATGCAGTATATGCAAAATAGTTTCTATATCAATAACCAATTGCTATACAGTTTAATTTTTGGCACTTTACTTAACCAACTTTAGAATAAAAAAAAATTTGAAGTTTCACATAAATTGCAAATTTCGGTTAAGAACTCCCATTTCTTTTTTTAAAGCACAAGAAACAATAATATATTCCTATAGTTCTATCAACTACAAATATGACACAAAATTTTTATAAATACTGAGTTATGATCAACCAAAAAGCGCGCTACTTGACCAAATTTTGAAATTCTATCAAAGTCAGCCCACCCAATTTTAAAGGTACAACTTTAGCATATTCTGATAAAAGTTGTGGAATGAAACGATTTCATTTGATCTGATTCGAAATTTCTACAATTGCAGTGATATTTTTGAAAATGATGCGATGATTGAAGCAATTTCTTACAAACACCATTTCTTGTCTTGCTCACACCTCTAGCCAATAGCTAGAGTTATGAATGGGTCGCGTCCATCGGAAACCGGATAATTTTGACCTAAGTAAAATGGGTCGGGTCACATATGTTGAAGTCATGGTTGGGTCTGGTCGGGTTTAGCCGGGTCACTTTACTAACAAATTATGGGTCATACTTATATTAGCGGAAGCGTAAATTTTAATAATTTAAATATTACTGAAAATGTACACGCAAATATGAATTGTGAAAATATAAAATGATGGCAATTTATACAGGAGTGGCATAGGGCAATAGGCAGGGCTGTGCAATAAATAATGAAATATATATATAGTATATTTCTCACATGAAACTTGTTGCAATAGAAAGAATTGTATTTTTATTAAAACAACCTCATCCGAAATTGAGCCTAATGAGTTTTAGTGACTTCACCATTACAAAATTATGAAATAGATTATACAGTCATTTTTAAAAGTTTAAGAGCACATGCATATTCTTAATATTTTGATAGTTTTGGTTGAATTTCGTTCCATATTCTATAAAAGCAGACATTTTAGTTTGGAATTTTTTAAAAATTGCTGTCCATCTGCCAGTGTTTTTTCATGACTGTTATATTGAACTTCTGTACAAAAATAAAGAAACGATAAGAACGCTGTTGATCTTTGCAAATGTGTGTAATTCTAAGCTTTTGAGAAACACATGCTTCTGAAAATCAATGGAACATTTAATGAGATTTATATTTATATATATATATATATATATATATATATAT
>CABFPE010000045.1:2175748-2198016 GCA_900660155.1 Hofstenia miamia
TTCATTCAGTAGAAAATGGACATTTATCCAAAAAGAAATATTTCTTTTGCTACAATAAATCATCAGATCAACTATTTGATTCATAGTGTGAATCTAAACCAGTGCAATTTTAATTCAAAATTTGCTTTTTGCACTTGAGTTTTTTCTTGATGTGGACTTTGCTAAGTGTAACAAATCATAGTAAATTTTGATTCCAAACAATATAGATGGAGTAGTGTAAATTACTTATTGATAAATGATTGATAGATTTGATTGAATTCTGAAATTATGTTCAAGTTCTCTTAACAAAAAAATCATTTGTAATGACATGCTGTGCGAATAACTAACATAAATTGTACTTACAGAATTCTCACTTCTGTAAGATTTGAATGGGTTTAGGATAACAGACGAAAGTTGATGGAACTCTGTTTGCGCTGGATCTAAAGTGTATACTGTTTAAATTTCAGACATAATAATTTTTCTATTTACTTGGAAACTGCCTAAGAATGAAACAAATATATTGAAAAAATACTATGATTTATGAACAAACAGTGAATAATTTCGTAAATACAAACTATAGCAAATTAATACTCTGATTTCAAATCAATTGTGATGTTAACCATTATTGGTAAGTGAGAAAAAGGCGAGCTATTATATTTGAAAATTCGGTGAGAATTTTATTTAATGGATGAAAAAGTCTTAGAAGCTAACCATTTCGATCGATAGGACTATATTTTGACTCCATTCCAACAGGATTGACTTAGGTAAATTACCAATTCCAGGAAGACCTAAAAAATAACTGCAGCCGAAAAGATGTCCATCGTTGGCGGAGGATGAAGTCTCACCAAGAAAAACCACTGAAGTCAACAATAAAAATTTGTTAATTCCTCAACTTTTATATAATAGGTCTTTGAAAAAGACCTTAGCCGATTAGCAACGCAATAAATAACTACTTAAGATTAGTAATCCTCATAATATAATGTTTCATATATAATAATAATAATAATAATAATAATAATAATAAAAATCTTAAATGACTAGAAACACACTAGCAAAATATGCGTGCTACAAATGTAAGCCGTACAATACGGCATGGAAAAAATTGCAGGATTTGTTCTCTATTGGAACATTCTATACCAGGTTGTCTTTCTTTAAGGACTGCTTCACAACATTAGCTTTTTTGAGGAAGAATATAATGAAGGATATTATTCTTGTTCGATTAATTGTAGTAGTTTATCATCATGTTTGTTGATTATGCTTAATACCAACTTATAAGATCGGATGATTATTATATTAACAGCTTTATTCTGAACAGAATATATCCTTTATTTAATGATTGCACATTCACGGAAAGTTACACGTATGTTGGGGAAGTATATTCACATTTAAATATAGAAAATTAGCACTGTAAAAATTGTGAAAATTACAAAATTCACATCGAATTTAAGCAAAAAAAGCTTTCGTCTTCGTCAACATCAATCTCAATTGAAAGATGTAGTTCCCAAGCTGTGGATTCCGACCTTGAATTAGGTCAGAACACTAATACCATGGAGTCATTGATTGGATTTTAGCCGAAAGTGACTATTTTATGAATCACGGTGCAAAACATTTGGTAACAGTTTGCTTAATTCTGACAGAGTTCAGCTTATTACATAATATATTTTAAATAAAGTTGGAGATTTGTGTATTCGAATAATTTTAATTCTTTCTCAAATAAAAAATGGCTCATTGGATTTCTATTTAAATTTAAACATGGACTTACGGAATGGTATAGTTTCTCCACAAATAAATAATCTAAGTTTAATTATGGTGACGAGGTTGTTGCACAGAAATATATTTATGCATAAAGTACCTTGAAGAGTGGGGATCGCTTGCTGATTGTTTCTCTAAAATGGGTCGCTATATTAGAATGGTTCGAAAACATTTACTTAAGCAAAACTAACTTGAAAATGTTTATAGCAAAGCTTTGATTAGGAAATAGAGGAAAGCTCTCGGTTCATATGTACTTAGATTAGAAACTTCTCTAATGTAATGCAGATAGACCGGAATGCTTAATAGATAGAAAATGATTGATCCATCAACGAAGCAGACTGTACACGTAGAAAAAACCTATCCAAAAGGTGGTGTGTAAAAGTAAATTACAAATTTTACCAATTGAGTTCAATTCAATAGTGGTGAATTGTTCATCTGCGATTTTTGAGTTGGACAAATTTGTTGTGCATGTTTTCCTTTCCGTTGACTGATAGCTAGTGTCACTGTTGGAGCTTTCACTTGTTGCACTGGAATCGTCTGACGAGTATGCTTCGTTAACTATGCCTGTTTTGCTATCATTCATTTTATCATGCAAGCATTTACACTTTTGGCAAATGTCCAGGCTAATGTAATGTTTATGTTAAATGCACTCTAAATTCATGAATTTGGAGCGAAGTGCGCAATGAATCAGTAAAGAGGTATACAAAATACATTAAATGCAAAAATATAATATAGATATATTAGGCCCTCGAGTTGACATTTTTAGATTCGAGTCGAGTTCGAGTCAAGTTGGAGCCCTAACTCGCGAGTTAGGGCTCAACAGTGATAGATTTTACTTCCAGATTTTCATCTTCTTCAAATAATGATAATAGCTCATCAACTGTATATCTTTTTCTAAATATATGTATAGTTTATTTTGAATTGTTTTTAAAATATAAACGCTTGTATTTAATAACTAGTATTGAAAAGACTTTTGCAAGCTACTTTTATAAAAACGCAGAAACTTTGTTCTTCTCTATTATTGATCCAAGCGTTACCATATGGTAACGCTACTAAGCATGCCATGGAACTACAAACTTTTGATATTATTCTTTGAAATGGGATTTTATTTCAATTGTACTTCTAGTAGTTCATAAATATTAAAAAATATATGGGATTAGGCTTATTACATCAAAGTTATATGATCATAATGTTACCTGTGAGAATCGTTCACCATTATGAACACATAAGCTTACTGCAATGTAATTCTAAAACAAAAATACAAGTTGAAAAATTGAGCGATAATATTATGTTATTATAATATACAATAGATTGCAATTTGAATATTTCTTAATGCTGTATGGCCAATTATGTTAGTGTTACCATATGGTAACGCTAGGATAATTCAAGTTAAGAGAAAGTCATGTGTGGTAGCAGGTCTTTGTGAATATAGTGTTTTTTTACCTCAAAACTGCTTGTGCTATATTATGTAGATATGTACGTTCATTAATTATAACTATTGAAGAAGTTAATTAACACAAGGAAAATTTCAAAGACTGAAGATCTAAAGCTTTGATAATAACATGATGCTACTTTGGTTTTACTACAATTTTAATCTATTGATCTAATGAAAAAGTTTTAAAATGTCTATTGTCAAACCTATGGGGGGGNCCCCCCCCCCCTGTTCCCTGTTTTTGGAAAACTGACATTTTTGCATGTGATGTCATCAAGATTTTATCAGGTATTTTAAACTTTGCCGTCATTTTATTATATTATGTAGCGAATTGCTACACAATTTTTATTATAATTACTGTACTTTTAAAAAAGTCCCAGATCATTATATGCTAGTTATTCACAAATGAGATTTTAGATCAATAATTTGCTGAATTTTATATATCTCTGCTAACAATAAATACAATGCTTCAATCATTCTTTTTATAACCAATTACCAATAAATGTTGAAAATGTCCTCCCAAAATATTATAATTTTGCAAAACAACACATTTTTAACAATCACATCAAGCAAATGTTTTACATTCTTTCAAATTTGAAGGAGGCAGCTAGCTATTCAGTTTTCTTCTGAAAAGGAGCCTGCCCTTAAGGATGAGTCGTTAACTGAAAAAGCTTCAATCTTGAATAATAACCAACGTCGAACCAAAAATGTTTTTGCATGTACGAAATATTAAACATTCTTAACAACTGTTGCAGAAGTTTATAGTTCCTTATTCAAAGCAATTACTTACAAATATTTACTTTTTTTGACCTTGTTAAAACGCAAAAGATGCGTGCAAATTTAGTATAATGTTGTAAGCAGAATTTTTTGCAAAATTCCACATTGAAAACTACCTCTTTGTAAGAAGTCAATTCTAGTTTGGATTTTTGGGAGCATATTTTATGTATTTACTAAATTGAAGTTTGAACTGGTTACCTTGAACAACAAATTAATTATTAATGAAACATAAAATATGTAAATTGTGTTAGATTAAAAAGAAGCGTTTATGACAGTAAAAATTTAACAGTCTAAGCAAACTTAAACATTTTTCAGGCATGCCACTTAGGGATTATCCTTAAAGAGCTTGTGGGCTTTTTAAAAGAACAAACCCTTTTCTTCCATATTTTTAAGCGCTTTTCTCCAAATTTGAAAATTTTGGTGAGTGTGCACCCATGAAATGGGGAAAATTTGTACAAAATTGCATTACCTGAGGTATTTGAAAACACAAATTATTTTATGATGAACATTCCGATTTCTAAAAATTCATTAAAATTATTCCCTATAATTAAGGCTCATATAATAATGATTTTTGAATCCCATGAGGTTTCAGTTAACCTCAAACATTTCTTTAGACAGTTAAGCAGCTCAAGCCCAATCATGGCCAAGGCCAAATTAAGGATCGTTAGTCCTCCAAAAAATGAGTCCATTCTCTAACCTAACATCACTATTTCGACGAGACGCTGTGTCTATAGTCTAGCACTACTCCCAGCCAATCCCAAAGCTTCGTGAAAGCACCTTGAATGTTCACTACGGCGCCAATCTTTAATGTAGGAAGAACCGTAGCCGAGAGTAAAACTTTTGCTTAGATTTTATCATATATTTTCGGCTTTTTGTCAGCCTCAATTTGTTGTATTTAGTCAATGAGGTGGAAAACTCGGCCAAAAAATAATATTAATGACATAGCAAACAATACATGTTCAGGACTTAAACCTTCCATTTTTTAGCTATTTCTTAATTCTAGTAAACTTTCTTGAAAACCTTACATTTTTATCCTCTATCATTGGTATATTTAAGCATCAATGTTTTTACATTCTTTATCATGGCTTCAACACGTCTATTATTTTGAAGATCGGGTGAAGTTAACCGTTTCGTGTCTAATCTTCCGCCTACCAAAAGCTCTTTACATTTTCTACTAACTAATAAAATTTGGGGCTTCCATCGCTTGTGCTCCTAAGTCAGCAAACCAAAAACAATGAGTGAGCATAAATTTTTCATACATGTCCAAACTGACATTTGGTCTGCATTAACGAACCAATCTTTTTCTGCGGAATGAAAAATGTCTATTCATGTTGAATTAAAAGCATTTCTGATTCTCAAATGCATTGGTAGTTCTTTTGGAAGTAATTTTTTTTTAATGTCAAAATTCATCATACCCGGCCAAAACACTATCTGTTACTCTCTCTTGTAGCGGTAATATTTTGATGAATACGGTAGAGTTCTCTTAAAACTTGTCTTTTTTAATTGCTGAATAATATGAATTCACTGATATTTCAAGACTGCTACTACCTATTGTCAATTCTGATAGAACGCGCTAAAATTTTGAGATTCCTCATGAAATTCCTTGAAATTAGTTTGCTAATCTTCTGCAGCATTTCTTTGAACATGAACTAAGTTACAAATTTACTACAAAGCTAGTAAATATGAATAAAAAAGTGCTGGAACAGACAGTTGGGTGATTATGCGATATTTCGGAACAAAGAATGTAACGGCTCTGTTTTCGCTTGATAACAATTTCTGACCTGGTCAAACATCTATATTTGAAAACTATGGGAGTGATATTGGAGACCTTTATAATGATAAATTATGTATCGAGTATGGTAGTAAATGGTAGATAAGAAAGGTTTCTGTTGAAATTACGCACAATTATCAATTGATTTTTAAACACACATTTGCAATACAAAAATTTTATATGAAAAGATGGTGTACTGATTTACATCTCTATAAAATCATTAAATTAATATATGAGGTTGAAAAAAACATTAGCACTCAATATCACATAGCATGAACTTCATTTACTAGCGACTTTGCTATAACGCATTATCCATTGTTGTAGGTTTGTCAACAGGCAACTTATAAAGCTCATCTGCCAAAAAATGGGCCTTACTTTTCATCCACGTTGTTTTGAGGCAATATTCATCCTACATAGAATATTGCCTCCACAAATGTTGTTTCTTTATTTTCAGTTAAGTATTGGAACTTAAGGCTTACAGAGAATTATTTGTTCGAGCAAATTTCCTTTAACGAACAAGTTATGCTTTTTTTACTATCCAAGCTACCTCAAATAACTCTAATTGAATCATAGCATAAGAACCTTTTGTCTCTGTGATGAACCTAACCTATTACCTTTCAGAACGCTGTACCATTTATCACCTGTTTTCTGCAAAAGAACCCGGGCTTCGCAGCAGACCCAAATATGAACTGCCCCAGCAGTACCAATGGGTCCAGCTTGTGCTCCCGCTCCATTATGATCTGGGCTACAATATATTAACAAATACGAAAATTTGCGAAATTATTGATATTCTTCATACTCTAGTGAATTTTTTTAAAATTTCCACCAATTTTCATACACTTTTTTGTAACATCAAGACTCTTAGTGGAACAAAAGTCAACTAATAAAAATAGCTTTCAAAGAACGGATTGGGGTTGAACTTTACTGAAAACATCAGGCTCCCGCTCCAGCTCCTGCTCCGCCGGCATTTTAAATGTTGCTCCAGCTCTTGCTGCGGCTCAGATGAAGATGATCTGCTCCTTTGCTTTGAATCCGGGCTCTGGCTCCAACTCCGAAGCCCTGAAAATAACATACGCTTGATCTATCATAGGACCACCAATCTCAAATCTGGTTGGTATATCAATCCGAAAAAATCGTAGAATTGAAGCTTTTACTCTAAGCTCAATAAATATATTCTCATGATCACTGCGTCATTTGAAAATGATTTTCTCTTTCAAATTATCTCGCAATGGTACTGAAAGTTAGGAATTTTGAAGTGTAAATTCGGCAAACCGCTGTAAAAGTCCAAAATACTTTTGAGATCTGTTATATTCTTTTTGGTTTGCATAATGCCTTAACAATCTGGTAATCATAGAATTCAATATTTTTCCAACTCCCAACATTAAAGTAGTATTTGACGAACGTGTTCAACACCCTATTAGTGATTGTCGTCAAGACTGGCAATGGTGCACAATGTTTAGCACATCTCTTGGCTGTATACTTCACGCGCACTAACATTCTGTCCACCTCATGCAGTACAACAATATGTCAAAGTACGCATTATCATCGCATTGTAAAGAATTTCCATCTCTTTATTATTAAAACCAAGTCGTTTTATCCTAAGTAACAGAAAAACTTTACTTGTTGCTTTCTACGAAGTTGCATTTATATGCTCTGTCTTAGAGAAGGATAATTTGCCATCATGCTTAAGTGAAGATATATAGGTTCAAAGTGTTTCAACAAACACAGAGATATTATCATCTGCGCATGCAATCAATGATGATGACGTTGGCATAAAATATTGCTTTATAAATGGAGGTCACTTGGAGAGCACTACATATAATTTGACCACTTACAGTGCCTTGAGGAACTCGCAAGTTCTTTAGGCCACTGTTAGACTAGGTGATTGGTACCAAGAAAAGTTCCAAAATCATGTCACATCGCCAATTATCTTGGTGGTTAGACGTGCAATTTCACGTGACCAATCACACGGTCTAACCGTAGTTTTGCTGACATTTTATAGTTGCTGTAATGGGATCTACCAAATAAAAACCTGGAATACCACGATATAATTAGAGGGTTAAGTGGTTGGTGACATTTGATTAAGCCATCATCATTTGTGATTCACAGCATCAAAAGCTCGGCTATATCTAATGAAATGATTGTACATTAGTTCGAATATTTTTCAATTTGAACAATTCGTTGAGAAGCTTAATGAGTGCACAAGCAGTTGAGCTATTTCTTTGAAAACCAAATCGACGACTTGAGACACTATTGTGATGCGAGGAAGACACGTATTTGTCGAAAACCATTTCGTCGAAAAATCGCGAAAGGATGGGAGTCTTTGATGTTGTTCAAAGATCATTAATTGAAGTCGGATTATTTTTCTTAGGAATGGGTTTGATTTGTGACGTCTTTCAATTGTCCAGAAAATATCCAAGATTAAAGATTAGCAATTGGGATCTGATATACAGGAAGCACCTTCTTTGACATTAGTAGACGACCTTGTTCTGATGCTGACTTAGGCATATGCTGCAAATAATAGTAAACCTCGTATGGATGAAAAATGTCACTTCATCAGCACTAGATAGACATTGCCGATTGTATTCTTACTCATTATAAGATATTTTATTAAAATTATCATTGATTTCAACAGCATTTAAATCCACACCAGTTTGAGAGCTTGTATTAGATGTGAGATCATTCATTTTCGACCACCATTCTTAGATCCTATCTTATCAAGATGATGAGTTTAATTTAAAATATTTCTTTCTCTAATCTATTTTCCAATTGATTCAGCTTCGTTAATACCACCTTTGCGATATAGTTTATGGTTCTTTTTCAAACATATCTTTATTACAGGAATTAAGTAATCAGAGTATCAGTCTCAAAATTGTAATTCGACGTGTTTGACATGAAACTTCAAATAATGTGTTGATGCCACTCATGAAGTAGCTTGCTGCTTGATTTACACAGTGAAGTCTATAAAGTTCGTGAAACTTACATAAAGAAAGATTTCGAATTATCATCCCCTTGAATTTATGTTTTTGTCCCTAAATATTTCTATTCATTTGGAGGTCGGAAGAAGAGTAATAAAACAAATAATAAGTGATCTGTATCAATACCTAATGAAAAATTTGTGTGAAATCCAAATTATGAGAACTAGAACAAAATACATGAATTGGTAGGAATTTGACTGCAACTTAGCTTAACCTCACACATGAACTTCTATAACACTTAGTATTATAGAAGTTCATGCCTCACACGTATCAAACCCATTATAATCACCACATTGAATAAAGTAGTATTTCAAGTCAGTTAGTATTTCATATGAAGGGATTATATGCTCATTTAGTGCAGCACTGCAGCTCACACTAGGAAGATAGTAAACAATACAGAATATGTACCTTTGTGCATCAAGAGATACTTCTAACCACTGAAATTCAAATAAGTCAAAATTGGGAGGATACAGTTGCATTGAAAGATATTGAAGTCTTACAAAAAGTACATGCACCACAGCCTATGTTCTTAGAAGAATTTTTATTTGATCTGTCATGTTTAAATAACCTAAATCCATGGAGAAAAACAAATGAATCTTCAACTTCAACTATTGACGATAAACAACTATCTGCTAAACATTAACCTTAGCGGCCTCTTCGGCATTTTCTAGTGCTATGGTATCTTAAAATGTCAACTCAAATTTCATTTAAAGTTTATACTTAAGCCTATCATTTCAACAATAGTTTTATCCCTCATTGTCTCATTACCCTTTTTAAGAGAAGTAGGACCGTTCTCATCTCTTCAAAAATGACATGAAATATAAAATTTTATGCAAGTCAAAAATTCATCAAAACTCATCTTTTTTGTATTTTTAAAAAAATGCATGTTTTAAATCGTCAAAACTCTAGATTCTAAATTATTTTTTAATTCTTCACTTTATAAACTTTACAAATCGCTTGCAAGACCAGACCTTAATACCGCTAGTTTAGTATCCCATCGCCATGATGATAAAAGTTAGCGCAAAATGTTACTTGCAAATATTTTTTCAATTTTACAAATTCCTTCAAATTGGCTGTTGATAAAAGTTTTCTATTAAACTTTTAACGAAACGTGTGATAAAGCTAACATTTGAATAAATGAGAGAAATACATAATGTCAAAAGTATTAACTAGAATTATAATAAAATTTACATAAAAACATTTCATAGGTACATTTACAATTTCTACAGCAATTATGATTTACAAAAATATGCCATATTCATAGGCATTATGTACTAATAAAATATATAATTTATTAGTAAGGAACTTTGATTTGTTCTATAGACATACATTCAATAGTCAATGCAAATGTAATTAAAAGGTCAACATGACATTGGCAACTACTTTAATTCTAAGCAAATGTATAGGTCAGCTATTTTTTACACTCATCTAATGCTATTTATTTAATAAGGCTTCTTGCCTTTTTGTCATAGCTTTTAGAAACCGGTGAATGCGATTTATCAGAGTTCACATGAAGGGAATTTAGTTTTCTACAGGCGAAATGTAATTCTGATCACGTTATATACCATTTTCATAGCGAAATCAATAGTACCTATGACCTACCTTTAATAACAGTAAACGTATTATTTCGTAACAAATTTAAAAATAAAACAACTTTATTCTTCCCTGCGACAGTTACTAGTGAATCCTATAAATTCATGCTCGAATCGCACATTGCGACGGCTTCATCAGCTACACCATGTCACATTCCGACATTTCAACATAATGGTGCAACGACGCACTTTGGAAGAATTGTGACTGAAGTTCTGAAAAAACTTTTGGTGATAATATCATCGGGCGGCGCTTTCCGAACTTGTGGACGCCGAGGTCTCTTGATCTCACTCCGTTTAACTACTATTTTTGGGGCATGTTGAAACCTCAAGTCTAAAGACGGGTAATACCACAGAGTAGATCGTGGAAACTGCTGAAAACGTGCAATAAAATGTGATTTCCAGTGCAGTCCAGGACTTGTTCTACCGGTGTGAACATGTTAAAAACCTCAACAGTGATACTTTCGAACATTTGCTATAATTTCTTCATGATATTGCAGAGATGGAATCGGTTTGGATCGGATCGAATCGGATCGGATACGGACCGGATCTGATCTTCATTTTGAAAAACTTCGGATCTGTTTCGGATCCAAAAATTTTTAAAACTTGTGTATTTGTACATTTGATAAATTACACACATTTTTAAGGTGTGTTCCCACTATCGACTTTTATCATCTGTCAAGAAATCGGTGATAAAAGTCGATAGTGTGAACACTCTATCTGCTTTTTATCGGCTGATAAAAGTCGATAGTCTGAACGCTCCATCCGATTTTTTGGCAAAACAGCCAGATTACTGTCATCTGATAATTTATCAGCTGATAAAAGTCGATAGTCTGAACGGTACTAAAACTAGTCGAATAGCTACTTGAAACTAATTGCTTACTTCTCAAGTAGGGAACAGACATCCAAAACGTAAATTATTGTCGTTGAAATATTTCAACTTCAAAATATGTAAACATTGTTTACATTCCAAGACAAACCAATCCATAAACAGATGTTGTTGTTTTTCTTACTGTCAATCAAAAGATGATAATTTATCATCTGATAAAAAATCGATAGTCTGGACGCTCTTCCAACTCCGCATTTTCTGATAAAAAATCGGATGATAAAAAATCGCCAATGTGAACGAAAATAATTGCATTTTCGATTAAAATCTGCTGATAAAAGTCGATAGTGGGAACACACCTTTACATTGAATTTAAGTGTGTGAATAATCTCAATCTAAGTGAAATTTTGTAATTGAATTTCATTTTTCATACAACATGTTCCGCCTTGTTCTTTACAACAAGTTTTAAAATTGGTAACGAATACTTCAAATCTGAAAATGCGACTTATGTTGGCCATCACATAATGATAAAATAGTAAAGCAACCAAAAACATTTGTTTGTACAAACTTGCAAATGGAAGAGCAGAATTATGAATTTATATTTAAATCTCAAATTTTGTTTGAAAAATAAATTTTTCTATCACAGATTTTAATACACTCTACATCAATATTTTTTAGTGTCTTGCAATATATATATTGGGATTGTTCTTTAATTTGCCATTATTTGTACTATTCTTGTTTTCATCGCCTTAGTTGCAATTTTGAAGAAAATTTATCTTGATTGAAACAACCTTAATTCATAGTGACATTGCAAAGTGGTTATTTTTGAATTTGGACATAAAAAATTCATACGGTAGGTAATAATATAAGAAACTAAACTATTTAAACTATAAATATACTAAACGTAAAAAAAAATACTAAACGTAAAAAACGTAGTGCTCTCTCCATTTTGAGATTTTACGGTAATTCTGTGCAGACCTCTTTTTAAACAATAAGGAATGCCAGTTTTTAAATGTAATGCTGTGAAATTGCAGCAAGTTTACTGTTAATTTAAAGTGAATTACTGCTTTGATGCTGACTTTGCTATGTCCTCTATGAGCTTAATAGCCTTCTGAGCTGCTTGATTTTACCTAAAAACCTCAATATACAAACAAGTTCTAAGCTGCAATAACATTTTAAGTAGTCTCTTGCTTCTGGATAAAACACTAGTGTGCTATAAAGTTCTAGATAGATCCTAGTATCAAAACTTTGATTTCAAACCATATAAAGGTCCAAGTATTGGCGATTAATCACAATACTTGCTGAAGATGAAGCCACTTATCTGGTAACAGAAAAATCAGTCTTTACATTGAAACAGCTTATTTTAATTGCAAAGTTTTGCAGGCAAATTTATGCGTGAAGTATCCAATTCTCCCACTTAGTTGAAGCCAATCATTTATGAAATCCATGTCTATGTATTTTAAATTATGTTTTCGAGTGTCTTTAGAATATCATAATATCATTTGTTCTTGATAATGAAAGGAATGCAATATGCTCCATTAGACTTAAAATTCCTCAACAATAATCACAATGCAGTGTATTTAAAGTTTCATGGCCATTAATGGTATAAATCTACCAACAATATGTGTGAATGTGGGAAGTTTTTAAACTATTTTAATGGCCTTTCAACAGCTAGACCTCATTTGTGACTTTGTGACTTTTAGGGCAGGTGCAGTCCTAGAATGTTTTCAATGGGTTATGGTTTAATAATTTTTTATATAATTTCAAAGTATAACTTGCAATGTATTCATAATCAAATGATTTTTGAAATTCTCTGCAAATATATATATATATATATATATATATATATATATATATCCAATTTTTCATGCACTGGCTTTCCTTTGTGTAAAGTTCCAGTGTCATAAGAAATCCATCAACATATATCATTTCATTGTTGCTGTCTCCTCTAAATATTTGCACAGCATCACAGTAAGTTTGTTTTTGAGTAATCTTCTCTGTGCTCTCAACACGCATGCTTTGTATTAGTATAATCGTAAATCTTTGTTACATGTATAACTATTTGCAAGGTAAATACTGAAGGTCAACAATACATGTAATAACCCAACAGTTTATACATAGCTTTACCTATATAAGTGCTGTAATTACATTGTAACATTTTAATAAAGTTCTTAACCTAATTGTATTAATTCGCAATGCATGTTGACGATGTCTTTTGATTCTCTAAAGCCACATCACCTTGATGCAGATAATGCAAATATTTCTTCTGAATGACAGAGATGGAAAAAAGATTTTCTTCTCTTTACTGAAGCAATTTAAGCTAATGAAAAATCTAGCAAATTGTGAATAGGAATTCTTCCCAGATGTATTGTTGAACAGGCAAATGGAAGATTTGAAAATTATATTTGGTCGTACACTGAAACACTTTGACAATCAGAAACCAGTGAAATTTCATATGTATTAACCCAATAGTTTGAAAATAGCTCTCCCTATGTAAGAGTTGTAATTAAATTGTAACATTTTAATAAAGTTTCAATCTAATTCCATTAATTCTCAATACAAAATCTACAATAAGCTTCTTCTTTATCCTCCATTTAGGTAATATCATGGGAATGGATATTAATGTGAGCAATATGCAGATTTTGCTATGCATCTCTATGCTAGTTAAGAGTTATTTTGTATTTTTAGAGTTTATCAATATAATTGGCCCTTCTATAATTTCTGGGTAATTCAAGCATGTATTATCAATAATTTCCAAAAATTCAATAGAAAGAGAAAATCTTTTTTCATTAGTAAACTAGCATTGGGTTGAATAATAGTGAACAATAAACACACACAATGTTGAACAATATCTAATATTAGTAATAGTTCAGATACATCTTTTTTATTTAGTGGGATTGAAGGACTTTTCAGGCCTGGCTGTACGACATGGCAAAATTCTATAATATGTGTCCTGTAGATTATATTTAGTTGAATTAGAGGATTGTGACAATTATCTTTATTATTCAAAATCTGTTGGAAAAATTATTATATTGATCTTATCTACATTGATGTAGTGTTGAACATTTGAAAAATACTATGGCTTCACTATATGACAAAGTGGGTTGGAGAAAATGGGGAATGTATTTTGAAAATTTTTAATTTGATTGCTCTGTTAGTGAATGTGCTCATAATACCAACTGGAGCACAGTATTCCAAGTCAGGCTGCATAGCTCCAAAGTACATTGCAACAGCATGAGTAGTACAAAAGGCTAAGACTTGATTCCACTCTGACCTTTTGTCCTCTGCCTGTTCATTGATATTGAGGGTGGTATTGTAATGTAGATTCGCTCAGGGACTTTTATCGATTTTATGATTTTATTCTTCAGGAATTATTCTGTATTTTTACGTAACTATGACGTCTCTATGATGTCAGTCAGGTTGCTGTTGTTAATTTGATGTCCCCTTGGTGGTGCTTATTAGTATTGCTCAAATTGAATTTATGAGGGAAAATATATTGATCATGTTTAAGCCACGTAGCCAAATGATTTTGTAAACAAAGGCAGGTAATAACTAAACTTTTGTATAAAACCTGAGAGAACTGTAGTGATTGCTTAATAGATTTTATCTACTCTCAACTGCTGTCTTTACCATTGTATTTTTATTTATATTTTATCTTTATGAAACTTATTGCTTAAGATCAGCAACAATTCGGGAGTGCTTTCACTAGCATGGGGCAACAAGTTGCTTCTGGAGGTCTGTTGATTATCCAGTCTGAATTGTGGACTCACTAAGTTACATATATGGTTATGTATATCAGCTGGGATAGTTGTTTCCCCTGATCACTGTAAGACTTCAGAGTAAAGTCACCTATCAATGTATTCATTGACTTCCTCACCCTTGAAGGATGGTGATGGAGCCCTTAGTGATTCTTATTTGGCTGATGTCAATTGTTAAATTTCTTGTTTTGTTTCACTTTATTAGTGCTTTGATACATTGGATTTATTACCAAATACCGCCGTGTTCGTTTTCCCCAATTCGGTCTGTTAGTTATTGTTACCTCTTTAAGTTGCGTTTTTCTTCTGTGTGTGTGGAAGTGCTCCCCACTGTCAGTTCTGGAAATTATTGTTTTGCTCTTTAAGTTATAATGGATTCTAGTCGTACTGTTACTTACTCTCCTACTTTTGGGACTTCTCCAGTTCGGAGCGTCCCATGTGCAAGCGTTGGTAACCAGGACGTTACCCCTTGTACCGTTGGATCATTACTTAATTTTTCTCAACCTCCTTCTCCCACTCCGGTCACACAAAGGATGGATCAGAATGCCACGACCATCCCTTATAGTAATGCAATGAGCCCAGCACTTCTTCGAAATGTGCGACGCGTTTTGAACTCCCAGAATGCTCCTCCAATTCCCCTTCGTCCTCGTAGTTATGTCAGTGTCAATGACCAAGCTACGCTCCAGTTTGATGTGCACCTTGCAGAAATCGATCATTTGAAGGAGGCTTTATCGCAACAAGTAGCCTTGAGGATGGAAAGCGAACGCCATGTGGAGTCTCTCCAGGCCGAAATCAACACACAACACGTGGCCTACCAGCGGATGGAACGACAGATGCTGGAGTCAACAATTGCCCTGGAATTGCAAATTCATGAATTGAAGGGTGCTGTCAACAACTCGCATCGCCAAGAGGAGGCGTCGTCTAATAGAAATGATGAATATGTTACCCATGCTGTACTTAATGAAGCATTGGATGAATTAGCCGAGAGGATAATCGGTCGAGTGGTTCAGTTAGTTGGCGCAAGCCATCCCCCTCCTGCTGCTCCTCTGTTCGGAGGATCCCATGAGATCCCTAATTTTGTTCCGTTTTCCACCAGTCCTTCCAGTAGTCAACCTACGTTTGCACAGTCTGCTATTATGCAAGTATCTACTTTAACCACCAGAGCCACCCCTCAAACCGGGTACGTGCAGTCATTGCCTGATCCAGTAAGCGCCGTGGTAGTGCCCACGTTTAGAGAACATGTGAGTGATACTAGTCCACTTCCTGGAAAAGCCGGTATGAAAGATCAGCCGAGATACCGGGAATCTATCCTTCCTCTCGAGTCCAACGGACAGATACAACTGTATTGCAAACATTCCGTCCTTCCCAAATTTACCGGGCAAATTGATGCTGTGTCGCAATCATTCGATGAATGGTTCTTCTTGTTTAACAATGAAACAACATAAGAATTCACAAGAGTCTGCAGTCTCGCAGTTCCCCTTATATCTTAGCAGATTGGCGTATAATCAATACATGATGCTTGATTGTAACATCAAAACTGACTACCAGCTGCTGATCAGGTTCTTTGAAGATCATTACCAAGCACCACACATTATACATCAGTATAAGACATTGTTATGTGACATGTCCTTCAAATTTGGCGATGACATTAGGAATTACATAACTCAGGTTGAACAACTGTTTTGACTAAGTAGTCTCTCCAGAGAGTATTCGCAACATGATCTCTTTTCTTATATCTGCCAAGGTTTTCCTCCATCAATCAGGAATCATTTGGAAGTTTGATGCGACCCTGAGGATAGCCTCCACGAAATCATCAGAAAGGCCATCAGTGTAGTTTATATGCTGCAGAATTCTCAGAGAATTAACAATGATATCACTAATCTGTCAGGTGTGTCCAGTACAAAGAACTTTGAAACAAGGAGGCCTGCAATTGCCAAGAAAGGATTTGACTTATCCTCTGTAAGATGTTTTACTTGCAGGGAAAAAGGACATCTTAAGTCTCAGTGTAAGGCTAAGGTGCAGCTCATCACAGATGGAGAAGGCTTTATTATTGAAGAGCTGACTACTGAGTCTCTGTGTGTTGACAACCTTGTCGACTTGGAACCTGATCAACCAACTACATCTCAAGATTTAAAATAATTGGAGCGCCGCCTCCCTTAAAACGTGCACAAAACATCTTAGTAATCACCCAGTTGATAAGGAAGAATCTAATAAATGTCAAGATGAATGGCAATATCTTTAATGCCACCATTGATACCAGAGCTGTGGCTTCTATAATCAGTGATGAGTGCTGTTGAGAGTTATGTTTGAATCGAGACTCTTTGGATCCCTCCAGTGCAAAACTCATCAACACTTTGGGAAACCCTCTTTCTCTTAAAGGGAAGTTATGGGATGCTTCAATAAAAATTCCCACTGAGCCATTTGAAGTGGATCTTCTAGTAATCGACATGTCAAATCATCACCTTCCATATGATCTCATACTGGGAAATGATTTCCTGGAAAGAAACTCATGTGTAATTGACTTTAAAAATAATACAATCGCTATCAAAGACCAGGGAGCTACTCAACTGGCTACTATTCCTGAGAGAGAAGTCATCTTTAATTTGGAAGAACCCATCTTAATTGGACCAAAGCATTGGACCAGAGTCGCCATATCCTCTAAAGATGGCGTTAATGGAGATGTGATGATTTTGGGACAGAGAGGCAAGTATGTGCGTGGAATTTCTTTTTCGCCTGACTTGTGTAAAGTGACAAATGGAAAAACACATGTTACTGTGTTAAATGGAGCCAATTTTCCTGTCAAGATTGGAGTTTCTCAATGTAACATCGCTGGTAGTTGTTGCTATTTATCAGCCAGACCTTGCGCTTTTCTTGTTAGTGACTGGTATTTGTAAATATTGTAAATAACTTGTATATATAGAGCAATGCATTTTGTAAAAATAAATAGTTTGAACTGTATTCTCTTTGAGTTCGCTAGAATCACACCCCAGTGATTCTACATGGCGACCGTGACAGGACCCTGATGTGATGCAGAACATTCCAATGCCTCTCTGCAAGATTAACCCAATCAATAGGAGTCAGCCGAGTCTACGCCTTAGTTTTTGCATGTTTGAGCAAGGAGCTTGTAATGATGCTGCAAAGAAGATGGTTTTTAATCTCTTGTTCTCAGTCATCGCCAGCCACAATTGATGATGGACATGGTTTCAAAGGTTAAATCTGATGCATCTGATGCCTCTCCACAAGATTAACCCAATCGATAGGAGTNTATATATATATATATATATATATGAATGGCAGCGAGTGTTAGTCTTTTAGGGTACTTTTCATTCATGGGTAGCAAAAAATTTTGAAAAAAGGTTTTTATTTATCTTATGAAAACACTAAAAGTTTATTTATATCTCAATGTTCACATAAAGTTTAAACTGTTTTTGAAAATGGGGATGTAATAGGAGGTTGGGAGGGGTTAGGAGAGGAGTGGGAACAGCCGTCCTCTCTGTTTAGCTAACAAATAATAATATTAAGCCAACTTAATAATTAAATTCTATATTCCCCTAACAATAACAGACGCATTTTACACTGCTTATTTAACCTTCTTAGTATAATTTAAATGAAGAAAGGACATAACGTAATTTAATAAAATGAAAAAAAATTTAAAATTAAAATTATTTTTATAAAATTTGTCCACCATCCTACAATAAAATTCAAAAAAATACATTTTGAAATACCCCTAATGTTCATGAAAATAAGTGTATGGATTTCAGACAGGCTGATCTACTATTACAAGTCTTTCTTATCTTGATAATATTTAGGTTTACAATTGCCTAGATGCTAGAGCTTGTTGCTGTGGACTTTATTTTGATATAAGCAAGGCTTTTGATACAGTTCCTCACCACATTTTACTGGCAACTTTCGAGATTTGGATTTGATCTTGGGTTTATTCAACCATTCCAATAATTTCTCTATGGATCTTATCAATGTATAAATATATCAGGCTTGATGTCTTTGCCTACACTAATTTCAAGTGCCATAGCACCAGGTAATTTTCTTCGGGCCACTATTATTTGCTTATTATAGAAGACTTGTGTTTAAATTGTAGTGCAGAATATCATTGTTTACAAATGACAGGTAAATTTTAGTTAAAAATCCTACATTGAATTTGATGCAATATTACATTAATTCAGTAGTTAAATGGGACAATTCAATAATCTCACTTTCAAAAGTAATCAAATCTAATACAGTTTGTTTGGATATTCTAATCGACCTGTGGTGGTAGCAAAATATCTTAGTTTGTTTGATCACTTTGTATAATTTAAAATAGATTGCAAACTTTAAAACTGTTATTGAACAAGGTTTACGCATTTTATTCTTTGTAAGAAGGATGTATCAAACGGGACTAATATTAACATGTCTGGAAAAGAATTAGAATAATGCNTAGATATTCTTTATTCAGATAATATTTTCAATTACAAGACTGGTCCTTTTCTGAATAGAAACAAGAAGGATAACAAATAACTATAATATTTATAAAAAATAACAGACTACAAAATCTGTTCTGTTCAGACTATGGAAATTAATTGCGCTATATTGTAAAATTTAAATCCTAGCCATGATTTAACCAAAATGAATTTTTCTTTCAACAAATGCTTTCAATTTTCTCCTAAACTGAATTGCACTCTTGATCATTTTAATTTCATTTGGTAATCGATTCCAATTGCGAATTGCAGCATTAATAAGAAACTTGTTAGTGTGACTGTTATCTCGTTTGAGATATACCTTCTTGGTAGACTTTTTCGAAGAAGAATTTAGTTATTTATTCATTTATTTTATTTTTTTTGTATTTTATTTGTCATGCTTAATTAGCTTAATTGAATTTTTATTATTATTGATTTTTTACCAAATTTAATACTAGTATAATGATTAGTTCTTATATTGCGCTTATGACAAAAGCTTGAAAATGATATTGAATTATAAAGTGGTAATTGATTTGTTATTTTAAAAAATTTGATCCAAATATTAATAACAAAAAGTTGATTTGGAAACAGCATGGATGACAAAATGTAATTTCTTGTTTTAGAGGAGTTTTTCTGACAAACATTCAATGCCCATTTGAGTTGTATTGTAAGTTTTTTACTGATGATTCATTTAAATTTGAAAAAAGTGTATTTGCATAATTAAGATGACTCATTACTAGAGCATGAAATAATTGAATCATATTGGCAGAGGATAAATGTTCAGCTACGTATGATCTTGTTTTAATATTAATTGCCATGCGCTTTAAAATTTCTTTCACTTGCAGGTTGTATGTTAACTTTGAGTCAATAGTCATGCCTAGATATTTAAAGAATTCTTTAGAGGCGTTATTAAAAGTAAGTGAAAAATTTGATAGCAATACACTTTTCCCCTGAGGATTCAAGATGCAAAATTCAGTTTTTTCACTGTTGTTGTTTAATTTGTGCATGTTGAAATATTTCTCAACTTTGTTCTACATCATTTATTGCTTGATTTAAGGATGTATTTCCACTAAAAATGCATGTATCAACGGCGTATTGAATCCATTGACAATACGTATCTTGCTGCATGTCGTTTACATATACGTTAAGAAGTAGCGGTCCAAGAATGGTACCTTTCGGTACTCCATTTTTTATGGATAGCCAATTAGAAAAGGTATTAGATAACTAGATGTTAATTTAACGCTACTTTCAGAAAATCCTAGCTTTTCTAATTTCATATATAAGATATCGTGATTAATAGTCAAAAGCTTTTGAAAGATCGAGACAGGCTACTGCAACAAATTGGTCAGAGTCAAGAGATGATCGCCAATTTTCGGTAGCATACAAAAGAACATCATCAGTTGAAAAATTCTTGCGGAAACCAAATTGTGTTTTTGACATTAATTGGTGTTTTAACAGGTGGTCACTAATTTGATTATATAAAAGTCGTTCGAAATTTTTACTTATTGGCGAAGTAATTGAGATCGGCCTATAATTAGTAGCTAAAGTAACATCTTTCTTTTTGAAAACCGGAGTAATATATGCTTGTTTCAAACGATTTGGAAAATTGTTCTGTTTTAAGGATTCATTGAAGATGAAATTTAAAGGCTCAGCAATTATAGAGGCAGTTGCTTTTAATATCCAGGAAGGAATTTTAGATGGACCACTAGATTTAGTGGGTTTTAGTTTATTAATTGCTGTACATATTTCGTACGTAGTCGAAAAACGAAAAATGAATTGGGGTAATTTATTATTAATATTTGGTGATTGATATTTGATATAAGGTCCTTTAAATTTTCCCAAGTTTAAGAATGCTTCGTTTAGTACATTAGTAATGTCAAAATCATTTGTAAATGAGTTCCCATCAGAGTCTCTAATCTTTTCAATGAATAAAGATTTAGATTTTCCAGTGTTAGCAATTTCATGAATGAGCTTCCATTTAGACTTTTGGCTTGGTAAAATTTTGAATTCATTTTTAATATATTTATTAAAAGATTTACGATTTTCTAGTCAGCGATAATTTTAGTTTTTCAGCATCACGATTATTTCTTTCCCGAAATATGGCCCATTTACTAACATTGAATTTACCGGTTTTATAAAGCTAATAAAAGTAATACAATTATCGGGAACCGACATTCAGCAGTAAATGTGTAAGTTTTATAAAATCATTGTCTGACACTATGAAGTAATCAACAAGCGGGCTACTCGTTGCAGTGACCCTTGACGGCGTAATTTTCTTAACAATAAAAATAAATAAAGATCAAAACCGAGAAATAGCCAGCTTGAAAGCTTATAATGGTATGGTGATCAAATACTTATGTGTGATATGTCATTTAAGCTGTCCAAATTCTTGTATTCAATGTTTGTCATGCAAGAAATGGGTTCATTTTCAAGTGCTGGTATTACTAATCCTAACAATGTCATACAATTCTAGTGCCCCAAATGTCGTCCCCTTACAGCAACTTCTGATCAGCTCTCACTAGTAGGAACAAGTCTCACTCAAGATTTTGATAAACTTAGTCTGAGTGAATCATTTTTATCTGATAATCCTAGTAGTTCCGAGCCACCTCATCACGGTCTTCCTTCTCTTATCGAAATTTACAAATCTCATGTTCCAACAATCCGCTACATCCCAAAAAGTGTTCGCTTAGAATGGTCTCGTGTCCTTGTTTCTAAGTGCATCTTAAGAGCACCCAAAACAGGCGGGGGGAAAAATTAGAAACCCACTTGTTGAAATAATAAGAAATAGAATCCAAAGATGGCGAGAAGATGATATGGTGAATCTTTGGAAAGAAGATGTTGATCATTCCAAAGAGAGAACATCAAAAGATGCTTCAAATCCTGTTCAAATTCGAAAGTCACTTCAGCTCTGTGAAGTTGGACAGTCTGGCCAGCTCTGTGAAGTTGGACAGTTTGGCC
>CABFPE010000045.1:2204970-2228108 GCA_900660155.1 Hofstenia miamia
ATTCAATTATTTCATGCTCTAGTAATGAGTCATCTTAATTATGCAAATACACTTTTTTCAAGCTTAAATGAATCATTAGTAAAAAAACTTACAATACAATTAAAATGGGCATTGAATGTTTGTCAGAAAAACTGCTCCAAAACAAGAAATTACATTTTGTCATCTTTGCTGTTTCCAAATCAACTCTTTATTTTTAATATTTTGATAAAGTTTTTTAAAATAACAAATCAATTACCTCCTTATAATTCAATATCATTTCCAAACTTTTTTCATAAGCGCAATATAAGAACTAATCATTATACTAGCATTAAATTTCGTAAAAAAATCAAGCAACAGTCTTTTATTAATGTTGCAATTCGCAATTGGAATCGATTACCAAGTGAAATTAAAATGATTAAGAGTGCAATTACGTTTAAAAGAAAATTAAAAGCATTTATGTTGAAGGAAAAATTCATTCTGGGTAAATCATGGTTAGGATTCAAATTTTACAATAAAGATTATACAATAACGCGCCATTAATTTCCATAGCCTGAACAGAACAGATTTTGTAGTCCTATTTTTTTTGTAAATATAGTTATTTGTTATCATTCTTGACGCTATTCTGATAGCCAGTTTTGTAATTGAAAATTTTATCTGAATAAAGAATATCTTATCTTATCTTATCTTATCTATTTAACAATTCTGTGGTTATATAAACAACAAGGGGAGTAACTAAAGCTATTTCTTATTTATTTTCAGTAAATTATACAAGTTACACCTACATATATGCATGTACAGGCACGTACACTAGTCGCCAGTAAATTATGACCACGACTGTATATAGATTTTTTGTCCAAACCCTCCAAAAACTTTTTGTGATGCCCCAAGAATTGTCCATTTCAGGAAGATCAAGTTACTTAATTAATGATTAAAATAAAAAGTGGAGTTACTTTCGAAAGAAATTAAAATTCCAGGAATTAGGTTATTTAATTAGAATAGCAACGCATCATGAGTAATTTATTGACTTATCAATGATATGAATAAAAATGATGAGCTTAATAATTTACGCAAAGAATACCGACAATAGAAAATGAAGGAGCAAATTGGCATCCGTTTTTTGCATGGGCATGGCTACAACAATAGTTTCTAAAATTTAAATTGAATATTTGTGAAAATACATTTTCCGTCTTTTCCTGGTGAAATTCCAACGTATACTTTGTATTTTTGCATAAATTTGAGATATAATACTGGAAAACAACTAGATGTAAATCGAAGTTCCAACTATCATTTGAAGACGCATACAACTTATTTAAAATCATTGGGTAAATGAGCATTGCAAAAAAACTCAAAGGGGCCTCATATGTGATGAACGCATAAAATAAAAATTGCGTAAGAATTAACTGCTCTCACTCATAGAACTAGAAATCCATAATCTATTTTGCTATAAGAAATAAAGTATTGATGATTTTGTAAAAGGTCGAAATTCCAATAAAATCTTGTTCATTCCGAATTTCTAAACTCATCAAATATTAAATTGATAAAAATTATAATTTATTAATTTTGATTCTTTGAAAAAGCATTTAGTATTCCTTAATTATTAGGCCTTTCCTTGATATCATTACTGCATAAGACAAAATACCTTTTCATTAATGTTCAAATTAGTTAATGTTCCTCCCATAAAAAAAACTAAAAAGTTGCAATCTCTAAATTTATTTCACCTTTTGCAAAAAATTTCGAAAAATTAATACTTGACTAAATATAGTTATCTAGAAGCAACACTATGCAAAAATATTCTAGTGAACAAATACTGATATGAAACTGCAACAAGAGCATCAAAAAAGCACAAAACACAATGCAAAACACCATTTACAGAAAATTGATAATTACAAAAATTTACAAATTGTTCCTGATTAAGCAAACTGTCCTGTATAGTATGCCCTCGAATTTCTTGATTAAAAAGGGGAAGTCACCCTTTTGGGGGCGATTTAGGATGCCGACATAAAAATTGAGTTAGAAGCATTTTTGTCAACCTTAAGGTATTACACACCATTTTCATGAACAAAAATGACCATTTACACGTAAAAAAGACGTTTTTCTGAACCCACTACCATTCAAAATTGACACAAAGAATCTCGGAAATTCGCGTTTTTCTCAAAACGAATTTTTTCAAATAATTTTTTGCTACTTCTCCTTGAGTTTTTAAGCTGCATGCTTTAAATTTGGTGTGCTTGTAGCTGAGGATTGTGCTTTTGAACTTAAAGAACAAGAATGTTTATATCTGTCATAATTTTTTTTACAGGGGGGATTAACCTCCAAAATTAGTATTTTTTCTGATCCTAATAATTGTCCACTTTCCTAGTTACTATACCAAATTTCAATAAAGTACATTAATAATTGAGGTAGGAGTAGCGATTTTAGCGGAGGACCAAAATGGTATTTCAGGGCATCAATTCGTTGCACGCGGGGCCCCAAAAGTGAAAATTGAAATTTACCCATTTCTTCCTAATATTTGAGGTGGTATGTGTCTTTCAAGGCATTTTTCATTATTCTATCCTTTTTAAAAAAAAACTAGCAACTAGGTGGCTTTCTTCTCCTTAAGCTCATCTCACTCATCTAGGTGATTATATATGACAAGATATTCAAATTCTCAATTGTATAATTTAGATTTTTTTTCAATGTCGTTTATTGCATGAATTGTACGAATCTTAAAATTGTGCAAATACTTTGTATTTAACTACTGTCATTCTATTAACTATCTTGGAGTAAGAATGCAAAAACTNATTCCTTAATTATTAGGCCTTTCCTTGATATCATTACTGCATAAGACAAAATACCTTTTCATTAATGTTCAAATTAGTTAATGTTCCTCCCATAAAAAAAACTAAAAAGTTGCAATCTCTAAATTTATTTCACCTTTTGCAAAAAATTTCGAAAAATTAATACTTGACTAAATATAGTTATCTAGAAGCAACACTATGCAAAAATATTCTAGTGAACAAATACTGATATGAAACTGCAACAAGAGCATCAAAAAAGCACAAAACACAATGCAAAACACCATTTACAGAAAATTGATAATTACAAAAATTTACAAATTGTTCCTGATTAAGCAAACTGTCCTGTATAGTATGCCCTCGAATTTCTTGATTAAAAAGGGGAAGTCACCCTTTTGGGGGCGATTTAGGATGCCGACATAAAAATTGAGTTAGAAGCATTTTTGTCAACCTTAAGGTATTACACACCATTTTCATGAACAAAAATGACCATTTACACGTAAAAAAGACGTTTTTCTGAACCCACTACCATTCAAAATTGACACAAAGAATCTCGGAAATTCGCGTTTTTCTCAAAACGAATTTTTTCAAATAATTTTTTGCTACTTCTCCTTGAGTTTTTAAGCTGCATGCTTTAAATTTGGTGTGCTTGTAGCTGAGGATTGTGCTTTTGAACTTAAAGAACAAGAATGTTTATATCTGTCATAATTTTTTTTACAGGGGGGATTAACCTCCAAAATTAGTATTTTTTCTGATCCTAATAATTGTCCACTTTCCTAGTTACTATACCAAATTTCAATAAAGTACATTAATAATTGAGGTAGGAGTAGCGATTTTAGCGGAGGACCAAAATGGTATTTCAGGGCATCAATTCGTTGCACGCGGGGCCCCAAAAGTGAAAATTGAAATTTACCCATTTCTTCCTAATATTTGAGGTGGTATGTGTCTTTCAAGGCATTTTTCATTATTCTATCCTTTTTAAAAAAAAACTAGCAACTAGGTGGCTTTCTTCTCCTTAAGCTCATCTCACTCATCTAGGTGATTATATATGACAAGATATTCAAATTCTCAATTGTATAATTTAGATTTTTTTTCAATGTCGTTTATTGCATGAATTGTACGAATCTTAAAATTGTGCAAATACTTTGTATTTAACTACTGTCATTCTATTAACTATCTTGGAGTAAGAATGCAAAAACTAACCTTCAAATCGCATACACATAGTATTAAGCAAAATGGTAATGCGAATATAATCTAAAGTTTGAAAATGTTAAAATAAAATTGAATAACCTCTAGTTTTTAGTAATTATAGAGAATGTAATGTCACATTAAAGCCTTATTAGTAAATAAAATTATTATCACAGTAAATGAGCTGCAACTCGTTTTGTTGATTATAATTACTGGGACAAATTATATGAGGCTTCCTATGTCATTAAATTCTTCATTAAGAGAATTTTAGATTATCTAAAACCAAACTTGTTATATATTTACGTTGAAAGTCTCATTCTACGACGAATGAGGAAAGTTTGAATTCAATTAAACGTAATGAATAAAATTTGCATTCTATTAGGGAAGCGCTTCAGTTTTTTTAAAAGTATCATCAATTTGCAATAAATTCGACAAGCCTTAAATTATAAATGTATGCTTTTTGTGTTGTTTTGTACTTTGTGTTATGTTATCGTCGCATTGAGTATTTCTATCTCTGTAGTGAATGTTTGATTTTGGTTAATTTGCTTGTGCTGATGGTGAATATGATATCACTAATTTTCAAGAACTCAAATGTAATGGATCAAAGGATTGGCTGAATCTGCCATTAATCCGAAACACCTAAAAGAATAGCAAATGACAAGCTATTTTGTGATTTGTGGTGATAAACATTTGCTGTGATCCAAAAGACTACAGCAGCACTGACGAGCATTCAGCATCTGTAAAGTCACAGGTCAATCTGTGGAAATTCGCAATCGCATTACTCATTCAATTCTCATATTAACTATTAGGCTAGTACCCACAGTGATGAAGTATTTGTTCTACTTCCGCCAACAGCGAAATCATGAACACGATGTTAAATAAGCTACGAACTCCAATAGACAGTAAATACTTCGATAACAAAATGGAAAACATGAATTGACAATTTTCTAGAAAAAAATGTATTAGCAATATAGCAGCATTTAATGACCAAGAAATAAATTTTCAGCAGAACTCCATTTAAATGGCTAATATACAATACGAAACATTAAGATAGAAAATTGTGATGAGAAAAACCATATGAGAACTATATGCTTGCATGATCTTTCTAAAGCTTTTGACAGTCAAACACAAAATTTTTTTGCGAAAATCTAAAACTTATAGGCATCGATAATAATAATAGCGTAGGATGAATCTTCAATTATCTTAAACCGAATTAAACGCGTTAAAATTAACACATCTTTCCTTTTTATATAAATGACAGGACCGAAATTACCCATTGCAAGCTTATTTAATATGCAGTCCACGCATGCATATTTTAAGGTAATATCTGAAGACCAGCAATAAACAGATTGAGTAAAATGCTTTATATTTATGCAGTCAGTTTTCAATGCATACTTTGGAGATCCATACCAAAAAGCTGAATTTCATTTGTTCAATTCTCATAATATTCAAAACGATCGGCCAAATAAAGTTATAATGATTACAAACACCACAATCTACTTAATTACTCTTCTAAAAACCTAAAAATGATTTTTTTTACTCAAAATACAATAAAAATCTTTTCAAACAGTAAAATCGATACATTATATATGCAAATGAAAATGTAGGAAGTTAAGGTGTTCAGAATTTATTAAAAATTTACAAAAAATTAAAATAGCTCAATGGGCATTGAAAATGGAAGAGAAAAAGTTCAAGTTTCAACATCAATATGTATTAAAAAACCTTGAACTAAGTCGAAAATAACGAGGAAGTCAATGAAATAGCTCAATGATTGAATGTTTCATTTAAATGTTGAAGAACAGAAATAAAACGGGAAGAAATAGCGTTACGCGCATTTTAAATCTCATTAGATGAAGACTATTCGTTCAGTGCACTCGATCATTGACGAAACGTACAAATACTTAGAATCAATTTAGCAGTACAAAATAAAGGAAAATTGGCTACAAACAAAACAAATTAAAAATTTTACAACAAAATCAGAACGACTAAAATCACACTATACAAATAAGAGGGCATAAAATACAAGAATACAAATTGCGATATTTTGAAGCACCGAATTGTGCGGACTGTAAAAACCAAACTAGAATTAGCAAAAGTTGTAATATACGGAGCGCGTCAGGTACGCGTCGCTCTGAAACTAATAGCTTTTTAGCCAATTTTTATTAAGCAACTGGACGGAGTTAAACACGCGTCATGATTGGTCGCACATTGGTCAAACAGCTTGTTGCTGTACAGTCATTTCCGAAGGCAAACCGCCGAGATTTGTCACCGACGGACGCGTATCGCAATTGTTTGTGTGGAGGGCGGAGGTAACGCTGTTCTGTGGAACCGAGTTAACAACTGCCGTGGAGTTGTTGATACCCTTGGTAACGCCCATTGTTGGCGAAGAGAAGCTATTCCAAGAATTTGCAGCTGACAGCAAACAGGTATTATTGTTCTAAAAAAATAGCATAAACAATTATATAGAAATGTGGGAAACCGTTTCTAGAACCTAAAAGGAAAGCCTTTAAAATATAAAATTGCCAACAAACAGTTTTTTAAAATCCCAGCACAATAACTTTTCGGAAAGAACAAGAGCAACTTGAAAAAAATGCTGCATTGCATAAAAGAGTAAAATACATTTTATCACGTATACGCATTGCTTCCCGCAGTAAATTGCGTTAAGCAAATAAGGTTGAAGCACGTCACTTACATTAAATGAGAACATAAAATCAACACCAATGGTAAAAATGTTTGTCACAGATTAAAATAGTTTTACTTACAAAACCTTTGTCCATACTGCCAGAACTTCTACACAGAATTAATAAACAATAGTGAAAAGAAAAGTAATGTTCCTACATTTACATTCATATAAATAACTTTGTTAAATAAAGAAATACTAAACGAATACGGCTGCGGCAATCTTGAAATGATCGGATATGATTAAACGACCTTTGAAGTTTATTTCATTGTAAACTAAGATCTTAGGTTTTCTTTCTATCCAATGGCTTTACGTGGATAACCGTCGTAAGCGGTATAGGACAGAGAAGCAGTCTCACGAAATATAAAGCTTGAATATCAAAGACTTAATATTTTAAAATTACTGTCAGTAAATGTTAAACGAAAATATCATAAGGAAAAGCAGTGTCCCTCAAATAAAACAACTACATTATATTTACTTTCGAATAGAAACACGCTACTCACATTTTTGAGGAGGGGTGGAGCACGGAAGTGGAATTACTATCGCTCAGAGTACACTGTATCTCAAATTGTGAGTAAAAACACACTCGTCAACAATTACAGTTCACAATTGACAACTGGCAACACCCAAAGTCAGTTAAAATAAATTTTATAATCTACTTTTACCACGTTCAATGTTTTATTTACGAAGTTAAAAAATGACATCCTGCTGAAGGCCTACTTAGTGCGATCAAAAAGTCTTCATCTATTATAATCAAAACATCTATTATTGGTAAACCCCATCATTAATATAACAAATAAATTAGTTCTAATGACTTTTAGATCAATTTTTTCAAATTGACGTTAGTGTTACAAGGCTGTAACGTCTGTTATTATATAACTACGATATTTTTTAAAATTAAATACTTGGTGTTAGTATTTCCACTCTGAGAACAAAAAATGTCGAGAAATTAAAAAAAATTACCATGTGTTAAGTAATAGAAGCACAGCTACCGTAAAAATCGAAGATTAGTCATTGGTGACACTCTTAGGAGTAGCAATAAATTTGAAACATCATTTAAAGATAAACTAATAAATTAGACTATATATATATATATATGGAAGAACTTTTGCAAAGCGTCAAAACGACAGTCTTATAATTCTAGCGGACATATTTTTTAAAATAATCACTTCGTAAGAACGGCCGATGTCCATTAACTTAAGTTCTCTGCTAAACTTAGTATATAAAACACATGTAACATCTATTATCTCCGCTCAAAAGGCAGTACCGTCAAAAAATATAGTAAGTATTACCTTATTTGGCGAAATTAGTTTGTAGTTTCACAAGAACGAATAATTGAAAAAAATTTTGAAAATAGAAAATGTGTAGTCCTACAACAAGCATAACATTTAGATAAAGCTCAACGATTTTTTTGATATACAAGTTAATATAAAATTTTACTGGAAATAATCAGTAGAAAAAACATTTTAGTTAGTTTAATTCAATACACTCATCTAAGTACACATTTGATTGTGAAAAACGTTGCCTACTTTCGTTTTGATAGCTAATGCACAACAAATATTTAAAATAACATTTTGTAAACTTAAAAAACGACGGTTAAAACATTTCAACTTAAATAGAATAGAACGTTAATGAATAATATAACAAAAGTACAAGAGCATTTATTTGATACTATCCAATGAAGTGAAACATACAAGACGCATTTCAATAGCTCATACTAGCACAGCTATAATTACTCCACGTCATTTTAAAACATTTATAATTTAAAACTATTTTAAAAAATATGAGAAAATTAGTAGACTTTAAACTATTACTTGAATGCATAACATTGTTTTTGACAATCAGCTTTACGATAGACAAAAGACAACACTAAGCAAAACCTGGAGAACTACCGAACATCCTAATTTCAAATAGGTGGAACAGATTCTTAGAGGTAGTAATTGCTGCTAAAACTCATGTCAATCAGAGCGGAAAAAAAGTATGTAACAGATCCTGAAGCGATACATAGTTTCAATTGAATTTAGTGGAAAGTTCGATGAAATCTTTTAAGTAATACATAATATAAAGTATCTTTAGCAAATCAAGTCACCAAATCAAAGTTGAAATATGCTAAAATTATACAATCTGGTGCAATTCGAGAAAAGCTTTTTCATACAATAATTTTGATTATAATTCCTACTTTGATGTCTGGCCGAAGTGGAGATGATGCAGCAGAGCGTTCAATAGCAGCAGCAACGGTAGCTGATTGAGGAGGTGCAGATGAAGGAACTGTGTCAAACTGTTGGTTCTCAAGACGAGTGATTAACCGCTCATCTTCATCTCCCAGTTCGCCACCCATTAGAGAAGGTTCACCTACTACCAATACATCAACCTAAATCCATAAAATTTATATGAAGTAATACTTAAGGAATAAACTAATTCAATAGATCAAAGTTCACTGAAGCGACGCATTTTCAATATACAGTATACAAAAAAGTGTGGGACAATGTTACAGTTTACTTCAAATTTATGTTTAAAAAGATGTGTACAACAATATCATGAACTTAACACAAAATGAGCTGTAGATGCATTAGAAAACTTGAAGATACAGCACTTACACATATTGAAGGTCAGTATTTTGATGGATAGGCATTGTTGTTATCACAGCTTTAATTCTCCTTTGCATCAAAGACACCAAACGGCAGCATTCCTCTAACGTTACATCTGTACACCAAATGCGCATGATTTCTGCTTTCAATTCTTGGATATTGTGGTAATTGCTTGAATAGTTTTGTTTTTATCTTTTGCTGCAGGTTTTCCATTGGATTTATATCCGAGCTATTACCTAGCCACTCCAGTAACTCCACTTCATGTCATATAAACCATGAATTCGCTTTTTGTGACACATGGCATGGATCAGAATCTTATTGAAAAAGTACTGTCTGGTGAATTTCCATAAACTGAAACAACTTCTCTTCAATGATATTCATGTATTGGTCAGTATTCATTCTTTAAATTTTGGTTAGGAATGTTAGAGCACCTCTTCTTTGAAAGCTGAAACAATCCCAAACTATTACTGATTGAGGATGCTTAGTGGTTTTGATTGTGTACCGAGGTGAAAAAGGTGAGGCTCCTTGTGGTTGTTGAACATGCTTCCTTACATTATGATTCCCTACAAATGTTGATTGAGCACTGACAATTACCGTCTTTCACTTTTCTAACATCCAAGATTCATGTGCTTTACAGAAAAAGAATTACTTGAGTCGAGCAGCACATGTAATGAGGAGCTTCTTCTTATGGTAATGTCGTCCAAATGTGAAGTCAACTCTTCTTTACTTCTGGGGCAGTAATTAATGGATCTTTCATCACGGACCATCTAATGGTTATATTAACGCATTCACTGGTTTTTCTAAGACTACCAGAAAGTTATCTTGACATTGTTGATCCAGACTGACACTGATTCTTCAATAGTTTGCTCATACATCCTTGTGATACTTTGAACATATTTGCAATTTCGGTTTGGTCTTGAATGCTTATGAAGAGAAACGATCTGTGCCTTCACACACTCACTGAACTCCTTGTTCTTGTCATGAGAGAGTTTATTGTATAATAGCAACAATGCACTATTGCTGAATGTAATACGTGATTTGTAATTATATCATCTAATCAAAATCATCTAAGTGCATTCATAATAATATTAACTTAAAATGATGTGTAGAAACTAAAAACATTCGAAAATTTTTTATTATTCCATACTTTTTCGTTAACTGTACTTTACAAGAAAACTACTCAGTCAAAATAATAATACGAAAACTTCACATTTAATCTCAATGAAATTGAGAGACACGACATATGACGATTTTTAAAAATTACGAAAGATAACGACTTTTGCAACACCGATTTCGGAATAATGAATTTTAAATTCGAAGTAGTTTTTTGTTAATACAATTGTCAAAAACAACTTAGAGAAATATAATCACATATACATTATATGGAATATTTCAAATGCTTAGCTGAAGCTTATAATTTTCCTAACGTCAATAGACTTTTTCTCCACTTAAAGGTAAGTTGTACATAAACTTGTCATCGTAGTTTGAAACAGCTGAGTTATTCTATATCGAATTCAATTAATCAAGGCACAAAGAGCATGCTCGAGTTTAAAAGCTGGAATGAAAACAGATGTACCAAATTAAATGAGTGAATAACGGGGCATTCGGTCAAGAAGAGATTTCGCATTCGTTCTACCAAACTGATTATATTTGAGAGCATCAATGTTAATTTGGTGAATAATTGTAATAATTATGTTCCTCATATTCAAAGATGTGTATGACAAGCTTTGAATGATGAAGACTTAATTTTTTGAAATTTGCATTGAGTGTTAAAATTTTTGTATTCAATATTCATGTCATGATATTTGTTTTTGTAAATAATAAAACATTTGCATATTTAAAAAGTTATTTGATTTATGGCAAAAGTTCAAACAACCGAAATTATTTAAAATTGTATTAACTAAAAATATTCCGAATTTGAGATTAATTATTCTGAAAATGATGTCGTAAAGGAATAGTAAATTATTGGTAATTGAAGAAGCTCCAAAGGCTATTGTTGTAACAATAGATATATCTACTTTGATCATATCGCTGAAATGTTTGCAATGCTAAAATTGTAAACATTTTGAATGAACGCAGATCCATTCAATCAGTCCTTTGAACTACTATCAAGCTTTTAGGCCTAACATTAAATTTGACAACTATTAGAAGGCATGATCTTTCATCAGATACTAATGTTTAACAAGCCCGTCAACGATCATTCAGGCAGTCAAGAATGCTAAAGCAGCCTTTCTTAAGCAGGCATTCTAGAGGGAGTTAAAACACGATTTAAAAAAAAGACAAATTGAACTAAATGAGGATTAAGGTTATTAATATTGTCACTTAGTATTCTTTACAAGTATGTATTGGTAAAGCTGAAATATGGTGAAATGATTGAAAAAAGTTGAAGTACGCAAATGCTAAAAATTACAATAGATATATTAATAAAAATTATTTCATCGATGAGTGAACAGTAGAAATTTATTGATAGCCAATCAGCATAAACGATCAATGAGGAAGAAGTATCTATCAACGTCAATGCTAAATGTTTGGCGTTTTTAACATCTCATTTGAAAATGTGTTTTTTGCTAATATTAAACACTAGCATTAATGAAGCGTGGAATGATACACTATCAGATTAAATGCAATAAGCATTTTCAAAATAGGCTGTAACCTCTTATATAAAATTCTACCGATAGAAATTGAAATACACAACATACAACAAAATATTCAACACAAATCAGAATAGGTGTATAATTTGACAAATATTTTCATAATTCAAAGAGATTTGGTTAAACAACAATAAATTTAGTTTCAAATTAAACTTCACAGTAAGTTTATTAATATGGAGTTAAAAGGTACTGCAATATGTGCAAATCATGCTGTAGTTACAAAGTAAATCCAACGTTTTAAAGTATATAGTCAATAGCGTTCAATGTAGTTCAGAGAGACCAGTGTTTTAGAGCGAAAATCAATTGTACATGAGTCACTACGTTCAGGCCAACTGGGACGATGAAGAACTGGAATACCTTGGCAATCATATCACTTGAGAACATTGAAGTAGTGAGAGCTCTTTGAAATTTGACTTTCTGATCGTTAAATAAGGCCAGTACTTGATCAGCCTCTTTCAAAATGACAGGAACTTTCCAACGGGATTTCACATCACAACTAAAAGCATATGAGCTGCTTCTCGAAAACATCCATGAAAACGTGGTTGATTATTTCCGCCAAGAATCAAATTTTCATTTGGCAGTATGCATCAGCAAGCAAAACATGCGTTATTGGGCGGACAGCAATTCTCGAAAACTGCATTAAAGGACTAAGCATTTGCCTAAAATCACTTGATGAGCAAGTCCCTCCACAGAAATAGTCGGTCCTTGGTTGTTTTGAAGAAATTAGGTCACCGTAACGGTAAATTCAGAAGATGTGGAAAAATTTGAAGGTTTTTTCTTACAAATTGATAAGTGGACCACGGTGATATTTGGTTTACACATGATGGATATCGATAGCTCTTTTGAAGGGAACATTGCTCTGAACGTCTCATTTCAATAAAGAAAGATTTGGAGCGATCAGCCTTTTCCCCCATTTAACTCCTTGTGATTTTTATTTGTCTAAAAATTTGAAATCAAATGTGCCTATTAACTGTCATGGGGACTATACCCAAGAACAAACGGTCATCATACACGCAAATACACAGGTGAGGATCATGGCAAACAAAACAAGTCGATTCATTTATTGTAACTGATAAGATTTTCAAAAATGTGTAAAACTTTAAAAGTTACTATCATCTGCATGAACCAAAAACTTATATTTATATTTGCCATGCGGAGTTCAGTGCCATGATGGAATATTGAAAGATATCGTATTAATAGCCTTACCTAAAAATTTATGCATTTTTCGAAATATAACTTGTAGTTACAAAATTTATCAGGAGTCTCGATTGCTTCAACAAAAAATATATAAACTTCCAAATTGTTAGATCTTTCGAATATTTTCTTCATTCAATAATTTTTAGTACATCTAAGAATCTCAAACTTGTGATGAAATTTAGGAATCTGTTTTGAATCAATTTAAGATTCAAAAAAGTTTATAGAAGTTTAATTTATGAGATAACATGTACAAAACACCATCTTCTGGGGAGTATAAATCAAAAGATTTTATTTTGTGTACTGAAACGACATCGGAGCAAGCGTGGTAAGATACTTTTCCTCGACTGCTCTTAAGAAATTTTAACAGTTCCTGTCCTGCATATAGGTTTATTCAATACCAAGTTTTGAGGTGTATGAACACAACGAAAAAACTTCGTTACAACAAAATCGAACAGTAGAACGTCGTTTAAAATAAATGCGGCAGAGTATTTAATCGGTATATGTTGAATATTTAATTGATTTTTTTCTAGAAAGCACAAGTTACCTGAGCGGAGGACTTTTTTCGTTGAGTTCCCGGTGAAGGAGACGGTGAAATAGTGAGAGGAGTTGCTGGAGGATTGGAAGGAGCAGTTGTTGAAATAGGCGTCGTTGCTGTCCCATTTGATGCCGCGGACGACGCCTTTCTTTTTCTTCGCTTATTTGTTGGACGAGGTGTTGGTTGTTCATCTAAAAAATCAATTTTAAAAACAACTCATCAACAAGTCAAAGGGGTCAAAGGGGTTAAGCTAGTAAGAACAACACTTACGTGTGACAGGAGCAGTCATTTTCTGCCATTTATAAAACAAGATTGTTTTTAGACACTCGCGTGGAGACATATGAAATGTTTTATGCCGCGACATTAATTCTTGCATAGGCTCCAATATAACACAAAGCTAAAAAATTCCCCTTGAAAGAATGCAAAGACAAAGCTTGCTTACTCTAAGGTAATTCAGTGTGTGATTGGTCAGTCCCTGACGAGTTATGTTTTTGTTCAGAGTTTCCATCAAAGGTCCACTGTCCTAAATCACAAATTAGGAAGGACGAAATAATTCCAAGCAGGCTTGCGTATTCCATATGATAAACTAAACCACGTGCAGAACACACTTTTGATTTTAGTCTAGAAGAAATAATATAGAAAGTACCTGTGATGGGCTTTGTTGTAATTGAGCGGCTACGTAACTGCGAGGTAAAAACTCTCTGTGTTGGCGAATGTGAATTTGTAGAGCTCTAATCCGTAGGTTTTCATCCATTGCGAACTCAATCATAATGCGACAATCCGCAATCACCTAAATTTACAACAGTCACATCCAAAAAATAGAATCGATTTTGAAGGATACTGAATATTAGTACATACATGTGCCGGAGATGGTTTATTGTGATAGGTGATGATAGAAGCGGGATCACTTTCGAGTAAAGGCACGTTGGTGAAACTCTCCCTCGGTTGCTTCAGTTGGAAGAACATGTCACTAACACCATCTTCAAAGACACTACGAAAATACCGAGGAATCAACGGGCGTCCGATTGCTAAATAAGGATTCGTCTGCTAGTTTCAAGTTAAAACTTTTAAACACATTCAAGTAGCACTTTAGTTCTTAAAATGAAGGAACTAGCGGTTCGAAGTAATTTTTGCGCCGTTGAAATTCAATATAGACAGAAAAAGTAACAAAAGATTTAGATAGTGACAGATTGTAAAAATGTACTTAAACTGATGTTCTAAATTTCAACGATTACGCAAGGCGGTTTGGCTAATGAAAATGAACGTTTCCAATTGAAGTTTGATCGCATTATAAGATGAACAATAAAAACATCTGGGTTTGGTTTATAGCATTGGTCCGCAATCTGAAACGCGCGCCCTCTTTGTAACAGATGACGAAACTACTTTCACAACTACGTTTAAAAGCGGAATTCTCCTTAACATTGCGAAAAGGCAATCGTGCAACAACCTTGACCTACAAGCTAGTCTAAAATGGACATTATCTGTTACCAGTCTTCGAACTGAATTGATAAACGCTCTTAGCATAGATGAAGTTCAGTTCAAAACATTTAGTGTTATAAGGTTTGGTCAGACACTAAAGAGGGCGTGTCCTTAAACACCTTCAGAACGTCCAAAGTATAAACATTCGATATTTCTTAGAAATTTTAGCATTAAACTTTTTTAAATTTGGCGAAAATCTCCATTGAAAATGTTCGTCATCATAATAATGAAAAACTTTATTAATGAATCAAACACTGACTGAATCTTTTGGGTCCATCTTCTAAAGTGAAAGCGAGTGTGAGAGTAGCATCATCTTCGAAGAATTCACTCGTGAATGAATCCCACCAAATATTGTCGCCATCCTAAAAAAAAACAAGGCTTAACAAACTGTAATTATGAAACATTGTTTGACTCGTTTGCTATGATTAAAGTTTCAGCCTAATTACAATTATAGGAAAGAACTGAATGTTAATTATATTGAAAAACGTCTAGACCAAGAGGCAAAAGTAAGACGTGATGGAAAAATCTTAAAATAATTATAACAGTGCACTGCAAGTTTGTAACGTTTACTTTTATAGATTTGTCTGAGTAGACAATGAAACTAAGTTGTTCGCATACATGTATGAACGTGCATCAGTCATAAAACAAACAAGTGGCTTGCGCATGGTCAATGGCTGCTATCTGTGCGATCGCAGTGTATTACCGAAAAACACGAGCAAACAAATTTATAGCGATTTGACGAAAAATAACTCACTGGCCAGTGAGAATAAATCATTTGAAAAGCTGTTTAAACGAAGAGTATTGCAAGCAACAGGATAGCTATGTTTAATTTATAAAAAATGCAACAAATTGTAGGAGTGGAGTGGAAAATTCCAGTGGAATATCGAATAAATTATCAGTATTTTATCATCAAATCAAATAGTTGAAGCATAGAACAGGTGGTAAGCAAAATACAACGTCAGAATTAATTCCTTCACAAATAGCACTGGTTTCACAACGTGGACATTGGTCGCTAGAGAGCGCAGCAAAGCATCTCGAGTGTCAAATAACTAGAATTAAACACTTGTTACACTACAGATTTGCATGTATTCTCTTGTAAAACTAGCATGAAATCATTATGTATGCGTTTAAAGACAGACTAATGATAAATTATGAGAAATGAAGATATAAATTCAAAGCTATTTCGATTTTAAGCATTGAGGACTTTGTCATAATGATGATCAAATGTTTACACCACTAGATAGTTATTGTGTAATGTAGCATTAAATCAGCACGTGATGCCCCGTCACCGTCCCATTTCATTTTTATCGTACCTTCTTCAAAAAGAGATTGCACAACTTAAAAAAATGTTAATGGTCTCACTTGAGATTTGCAACTGGCTTTCCGTTATTAAAATCTTGTCTACGCTTTTCAGTGTCTTTGAAATAAATATTCTAATAATATCGAAGATTCCTTACTCCAAAATGTTTTCCTAATTCTAAAAATAATAAAATAAGAACAATGCAAAAGCTGAAAATGCATGTTTCACATTTTTTACTTTCTGTTTCTAATTGTGTACACTAACACCCACCAGTACAATTACAGGAGGTGTGGTTTTTCAAATTTTAACATCAAAAAGACTTGTTAAACAATAGAAAGAAAACGATATAAAGGTATCTCCTACGGCCCTGCGAGTCAGGGTATTTTTTATTTGGGTCGAGTCGAGTCAGTCTCTCAAGAATTCAAATCGAGTCGGATTTTGGATCTCGAGTCTTGTCTACGCGCATAGGCCTATCAAAATCATAATTGTAAATTGACCATCAAATAATCAATTGTTTTCCAAATGCGAAAAAAATTTAAGCGTTACATTTGTAATTCGCTAATAAATGTGTAATTGATAATTATTGTATATAGATATAGCATTGAGAAATGCTGATGTTATTACATTGGAAGACCTGCCAAATATCACTAACTTGAAATCGAGATATTTGCCAATGAAGTTTTAGTATAACTTTTACGAAAGACTAAAAATGAAACTGTTTATGTTAAAAAATTAAATTAAAACAATCCAATCCGCTGAGAGGGGCTACCAATCAATTACTAGCAAAGATAATTCGATAGACAATATGGTTCAACCCCAATAACTGAAATTTTTTTGTCGAAAGGTTTCTCAATTAGAAAATAACATTATTTTCAATTAAGCAAATATACACTATTATTCAATATTAAATCAATAATTTCAATTACCCGCAGGGCCTTAGTATACACAGAGGCAAAAAATAAGAACAATTTGAACCTGAACTTATAAAAAGTAAGAACACTCCAGGAAGAGCAAAGTTTTTGATAGATCTTATACAAATGCACAATTGATAAAATTGGCAATATGCTTTCTGCATATTAACCTCTTCACATTTTAAAATTGCTTAAGAATTATCTGATTATATATATTTTCATACAGGAATATATTGAAAAAAATATTGCTGCATTAATTAATAACATTTGAAATACATTACCAATTTACCAACATGTTGCGTATTATGATTGACCTGTTTTAACTTTTTCAAACTTCGCTAATACTGCAGTGACATGAGTCAACTAGTCTAGGTCACTGCACATGTTAGCCAATAGATCTTTTCTATGTTAAGGTAGGATTTTGCAACGTTCTGTAAAACGGTCGGCCTTCGAAGTAATGAAGCTGATTTTAAATGAAAATTTTCAGAGTGCAATATAAAGAAAATGATCCCAAATTGTCAGTTTAGTATATATTGTGCCAATTACTCAATAAAAACAACAAAGGTATATTCAACACAGATAAATATATGGTGAAATTATAACTACTTTCCAATCTAAAATGCCAAAAATTAGGCATATTTCCATTCAGTGAAGAGCACCATCTCTAAGTTATATATGAGCTGAAATTGTTTACAGATCATAGAAATTTCATTACTTGCTTCATTTGAATAAATAAAATTTCATTTTTGATTTTAAGATGCGTCCTCGATTCTTCGAACACATGGGTTTATTAAAAGATTTTTAGACTGTTCAGATAAACCAAAAGTTTGCATAATAGGGAATATTTTCCAGCGAGGTGAGCTTGATTATATTATAATCGAGTTTGATGTCGAAAATGAGATCAAGATTTTAATCGAGGTCCAAAGAATTATTGCAATTATGTTTGTGCCAAATAACATTATAGCCAGACAAATAAAACTGCTGAGTGAGCAATGATAAAATGAAATAACCATTTTTTAAAAAACAGTCATAACTTAAAATTATTTTCAATGTCAAATTATGGCAATTTTACAATTTACTGGAAATTTTTGAATGCGTCAAAATGCATAATGCACTCTATTGTGTTAGCACTAACAATATATATAAATGTATTACAATATTAACCCCGAACCATGCAGCATATATGTGTTCTAGCCAGTTTTAATAGTGGCATTTGGATAAGTTATCAACAAAAATTTATTTCAATATTTAATAAACTCTAAATGCGTATTTGAGAATATAACAACGTAACTATGTTAAAGTATAGGTTCTCACATTTTCTAGTATATGTGGACCCATTCGACCTGATATTAAATTCTCTTTTAGTGATTAACAAAAAGTTTTTCATCGTTATTCGAATTGGTATAATTCTTTTGAAATTGGAAATTTTTTTAATAGACGTACAATCAAAACTATCCCATCTATTTATACTGTTCTAAACAAAGCAAAGCTGTAAAATTTAGGCTATTACGTAACATCCATTATATTTATATTAAAATACCAAAGATTATAAAATGGGAATCAATGATCATTTTAATGCCAATGACTGCTAAATTAAATGTGTGTTAGTAATTTTACTGAGCATATAGACCCTTGACAGCTTTTGACGGTATTCTAAACAACACATAGTTTACGTTACTGAGAAAGTTCGAGTAGTTTTCGAATTTGAATATTTTACAATATGCTCCACAGCATACGCGAGTTTATTGATAGTTAAAATTACAATTTATGACATTCTTTTTTGGTATTTTCCAAACATTTTTTCATGAAATTTATGTTGTCAGGCTTCTTTCTTCGTGGATTTTTGGAATACCAACAAACGAGGATCATTATCACCAGCAAGTGTGCAGAATTTCAAACAATTTTTGACCTGTCATACAAATAAAACGCTTAGTTGAATACTGAATATTAGAATATTGCTCAGAAATATTCAAACACCATTTTTAACATTGTCAGAAACACTACAACTAATGAATGCATGGATATAAACAATGATTCCGATGTCGCTTTTTATTATTTACAAAGCAATTCTCAAATTACACCAAATTCTTCTCCATTGGGGATTTCCTCATTATACAATAATTAAATACATTTTTTTAAATTCGTCATAAGTCTAGCCCAGCTCAATTAAAATTATAAAAATGATCAAGTCCAGTCCATTTGCATCTCTGCATTGTATTGCTTATGGATATTCAATTTACACAGTTAATATCATTCCGACATCAGGAATTCTAAACATTAGCTGCTAGTATACATAGAGCACTTGATGCATGTAGTGTGGTGAAGAACTTAAGCATTATAAAGGTGAATTCACATTGAAAAAGACAAGCGTTAAAATGCAATTTTTCCTAAGTTCCACTAAAATCCTGTTTTCTCCAAAGTTCACAAACTATATACACAAAAATCGAAAAACGTTTATGAAAATGCTAAACACATATTCTGGATTTATTTCTGAGAAATAATTTTCGTTACAGTGCGAAAGCAAACTAAAATTCCACATAAAATTTAAGCACTCAAACCAAATTTAAAAAAATTTCCATTAAAGCTAAACTAAACCCTAAACAACTCGGTTTCCATTTAAAAGCCTCTTAATATATTTACTCATCTATTACTAAAAGTGCCTTAATGTAATGTTGAACATTACTATTAAGCTGAACTACTGTGCCTGAACTTAATGTACTTAAAAAATTAACAATTTTTCTACGAAAATTTCCATTTTTTCAAAAAACTTTCAAATTCTCTCCATACCTAATGTTCAGGTAGTCAGCTCTAAATCTCAATGAGGCATGTCTTGTACAAAGGTTACAGCCGCCAAGTATCAGGACCGATAAATGGCGCCAAGGCGTCGTACAAGCGTCCGCGAGTGAATGGGATATTAAGCATAAATGATAGAGGACTTTTCGCTATCATTTGATGCTATTGGATTATGGATATCTTCATTAGCACATTCTATTAAAAAAACTATGAAAAATTTGAATAAATATTTGTGAAATAAACATCACCTTTTTATAATAGGACAACCAGAGCAGATGAATGCAGTTCAATAGTTCTCAATATTGCAAATTTTATTAACGTTTTTTTTAAACTACAGAAGGTACATTTCTCAAGCTGTAGATGAATCTTCAAAATGTATACAATGATTTTATTTCTACACAACCGTTTATACATGCAATGAATTCACTGTTGACAGAATGGTTATAGATTTCATATTTCCTTCCAACTGGAAACTGAAGTTGTCATCATGAATTCCAGCAATTTCTTAAAGTATTTTCAAACTTCAAATAGCGCTCTGGAAATATTCGAAATCAAATCCGAATCATGTATGCGAAAATTCGAATCTTGGTAAATTGCAGGAGCGGCTCTAGAAGCATGGAAATAACATTTCTCATTTAAAATCATTTACACATCATTATTTGAAAGGTAAACATTTGACACAAACAAAACAAGCAATAACTATGAAAAACAGAAAAAATATTATTTTTAAAAAAACCGAAAATTTACCAACATGTCAGTATATTAGTTTTTCAGAAATTTATGAATTAATATTTTAAGCCTCATCTTGATTCTTAAACAATTTTTAAATTTTAAGCATTTTGAGCTTTGTAAATCTTATAAAAATGAAAATTTTTATTGTAGAATAACCGTGTTTCAATGAAGTTTTTTATCAATAACAGTTAAAAAAACCCAAGAAATTAGTGTGTAAGCCATCATGCAGATCGCATCATTTCAATTTGATACAAATTTTTATCTGAGCTTGATATAAGTTGTGAATCGGAGCCGGATTCGAATTCGCGCTTTCCCTTTCGGATACGAAACAAAAAAGTGGATTGACAAGACCCTGATTTTAATGAATTGCAATTTTCATTTAATTTTCTAACTTCGACATAAACACGGCAAGGCTAGTTTTTCTAAAAATGCTTCTCCAAACCAAAAGTTTAAATTTACATATCCTCATTGCAATTAAAAACTTGGTGTCTAGATGTTTTCTCATTGAAGGCTTCCTTTCACCGATTGAACAAATAACTTGAAAATTCAAGCGAGAATTATAATTCGAAAAATTTGATACATTCTCTGAAGCAGACTTCAGTTCAAAATATAATTGTCAATGTGTACAGAAAATATATAAATATGCGGTCAATTTCATCGCATTTGCTTGAAGTACCTCTTATTGAGTTGTTGTCGTTCTTTAAATTAGGCTTTCAAGAATAATTACTGAATCAAATACATTCAAATTTTTCTACTAAATAAATATATATTCCCATAATAGTATACGATGTAATTATACGACAACAAAAATATGTCTTAAGTGGTGTTCCGATAATTGATCATCTGATGAAAGTCGATAATGCGAACAATTTAATAGATTGTTTTGCAAGACGGCATGTGTACTGGTATCTGGTAAAAACTGATTGCCCGCAGAATATAAAAACTTGGGTCTTACCACTAATTAAATTGACCTTCTAACTGCAAACGGAACAGAAATCATGCAAGAAGAAATATTTCGACCTGAATTTCTAATTATTTATATATAGTTCCAGACATATTATTAATGAGAACAATATTTCAAGAACGTGCCGAAAATCCTTGAATTAGGATAACGCTAATGCGAATTCGGAAGAAAATAGTGAGCATTATCATATTGACGCATAAATGACAATGGTTGCTCCCTCTATTAAAATTTAGGATATTTTTTACTACAATTAAATATACTATTAATATTGTATAATATTAAAAAAATATATCGAGATTTCTGCTTAAAACTGAAACATCAGAGCCTACTCAATAGATCCTGGAAACATGCATAGAAATGGCTAATAAGAATGAAAACTTCAAGAGAATTAAGTATGTGATTAATAGATTTATTCCAAAGTAAGCATCTTCTGAAATTATGACCAAAAACACGGCATAACAGTTTCGTGTTGAAAAACTAGAATGTTCCAAATTGGCCACAAATATTAAGATACGCTTAGACTAGAGACAACAGCTGCATACCTCAATTCTTGGAATTTGCGGAAACACATACTTGCTCAAGCATTTCTTTGATGTATCCGCAAAATTAAAATTAAACAACCAATGAGTACACTACGCAATTTTAATCAATAAATTTAGGATAATTTTTTTAATAAGATAGACAATTCTAACCACAAACGTACGTATCAATAATCAGTTTCTTGTGACCAAACCTTAGCCTTTGCTAGAAATGCGAATTTTCTCTCTCCTCGATTTTACAATAATTTTTTTATCGTGCAATTCCTCTAAACAATGTAATTATATGTCATCTTTAGGGATGTGCCGGAATCCGGATATACGGTAAAATTTAACTTGTTTTCCGATTTTAACGGATAACATATTCTGAGATATAATTTGATTTAAAAATCGCTTTTCAAGGAAAAACTATTTTATCCCTGATATGGAAGTTGTTATGCAACAAAATAAGTTCTGATATATCAGGACGTAGTCTATTTAATATGCGTCACAATATGCCGGATATTTATTTTCATCCGCAAGAGGACAATATTAATGGAGGAATGAGGTTGTTCTTCAGTAATAATTAGGGCAACCAAAGTCATAAAAGTCATATTTTTTTGTTGGTCTATTTTGCAGTCTGCTTAAAATTAGATGGTTTTCAGAACTGAGGTGCAGTTTAATAGGAAGAAAAAAGTCATAAAATGGCATATTTTTATTCTTTGAAAATAATGTAATATTTGTGGTGTGTATGTCATATTTTGCCATAGTTTTATTAATTTAAGAAAAAACTTAAAAATTAATTCTAAATTGTTATTGCTTTAAATCATTTGAACTAAATATATATATATA
>CABFPE010000045.1:2228263-2256046 GCA_900660155.1 Hofstenia miamia
ATATATATATATATATTAATTGAAGGCTATGGCCTTTTAATTTTCAACCTCCTCGCTAGGGTGGCCTTCTATTACAGGTTTACGGTATACATATATATATATATATTCAATTTTAATAAATGTACTTCATGGCCTTACCCCAGAGAAGTTTAATTGCTAGCTAATTCCAAACCTGACCCGACCCACTCGTCGAAGCGTTTCTAGGACTGAGCATGTATGGTTGCAGCTGGAAAAATATTAAAAGAATTATATACAATATTTCATGGATTTTGCAAGGCATATCTGTTGCAGAATTGTACCATGCATATTCAAGCAAAAATAGATGAGGGTTGGCAATCTAATGCTTCAATTAAGGCTGCTATAATACAATATCAAAGTTGTTTAATGCTTGACAGAGTTGAAATTCTACCAGATGATGTTATTACTCCCACCCTTAATCTTTGGAAATGCCGATTAGAATAAGTGACGATTAGAAACTAACTGTTTCACTGCTATAATGGTAGGAAGGAGTGATGGAAATTTAATCGGAATTGTATGCTAGATTACGAAAATGTCAAGATATATCGGCTGCAGTTGAAAGAAGTATCTCTATATTGAATATTGAAAATATTGGCCTATGAGAGAAATCCTATCCACAATCATATATGAAAATTTATGTGCTGTTATAATAATTTAGTAGTTGCTTTAAAAAATTGAATTTTTATTATGTAAGAGATTTGTATTTGTTTTATACCTTGTTCTCAGTAATAGCAAAACGTTATATATTGCTTAAATCATTTAGGAAAACGGATGCTCATATTTAGGACACATTTATCTAAATTCTTTCACATTTTTGTCACAAAAATAAGGTCATATTTTGTTTTTTTAAAGTCGATTTTCTTGTTTCCCTATTAAGAATATATTATCCGGTATCCGGCAGTAAAAATATCCGGTATATTCAATTCAATATCCGAATCCCATTCCTAGTAATCTTAAGATCAATCTGTGGTCTCCTCAATAGCCCCTTAATTCATACGTAGTTCTCTTCTACGCTAATTCTATATGGTATCAACTCTAAATACTACTATTTTCCTCTTTGCAAATTTGAGAGTTTGTTAAACCCTTAACGGTAAATCTTTATTATAATGATTATAATTATTATACAATATGTTAATATCCGACAACCTTCTTCCAAATTTAAGCAAATGCTTTGTCGTAAAATTGGCCGCAGTTTTCACAGGATTGCATATTTCAAGATCTTTCCATGACTTAGACGTAGAGGTTAGGGTTTTGCGGCATCAGAATTTTACTGTTTCTAGCCCATTTGGCCCATTCCCATTTCCATGAAATTTTCTAGTGCGATAGTCCCATTTCTGTTATGATCAAAATTCCAAAAAATATGAGTAGCATTCTGAAATCAGTGGACTTAGATATTTCTTTTTTAGGTCCGAGGCCATGTTAGTCACAATCCACTGAAATACTTAGTCCCAGTTATATGGGGCGGGGCTCACTAAATAGTATAGAAGTGAGTCGTCCCGCAGAATTCTACTAGTGATAAATAGACTAAAATATGAACCAACATTTCAATACATTTCAAACAGGTGTTACAATTGTGTGAAGCTGCTATGGTACACAGATTTTTGAAATTCATTCAGTTCTAGTAATTGTTTCTGTAAATTTCAGTCCCAGTAATGTTCAAAATGGAATTAATATGAAATATTTTAGTCATACATATATTCATGGCGGTGATATATGCAAAAATTCATCCATCACATGCTTTCTCCAGGTAATTATATTAATTGCGAAGTCATTAAATACTAAAAAATGCATATATGCACAGACAGTGTTGTAAACGGGAACGTCAGATGCCACAAACGGACCCAGTCTTTAAAATATTTAAAGGTGGGCGATAACTTCCATATTTACTCATGGAATCTAGAATTGCTTTGGCTGTACCACTTTTATTGATGCGACTATTTAACAAATATCCGTTGATATTAAAAAATCTAATCGTTTTGTTCGCTCTAATTTGTATCATTCAAACAAATTTTTAATGCATTTTATAACTGTTCTTAACAAATATATTTATATTTATATAAATATAGGGTGTCGTAAACATTTTATTTAACATTAAAAATGACATTTCAATTTCATAAAGTGATTTACATTTCCATACTCTGGAAATAGCATGGAATGGAAACGTCCATTTCCATATGCAACCCTGAGTTTTCAAGCCTTAGACGAGGACGCAACTCTTTGTTAGTAAACGACATTTCCCAATTCCATACAGAAGCAAGGCCTATAAAACTGTTGAATACACCTATTTAAGACTTATACAATCCAGAGGATTAACAGTTACTAAATGTTACCGTTAGCAGCGGTTACCTCTATTTTATCAATTTTCAATCTGATTATTCAAACAAACCTCTTACAAACCCTCCCCATTTCGTAGAATATACGTTGACTCCATTTATAATACTGATGATAGATGCATTTAGTATCTTATTTGCCAATCATCGAGCACAATAATAAAGAATATTGTTAACTAATTGTTCAACTAGTAAAACAGAATTAAGATAATATATCTCTATTATTATTATTACTATTATCAATTGTTACATTTACTCGTTTCATTGCTACTACAAACACTTAAAGTGATCTTAGTCACTGTACAGGGCAAAAAAACTTTGATTTTTCAGTAAACCCAGAAATTCAATTGCAAAATACAAGGAAAGTATACAACTAAATTTTAAATTGTTAACCGGCTACCTTGTAACATGTCTGTAACAGAATAAGAATGCATTAATGAAAAAATATGACAGTGCCATGATTTAAGCAATCACTACAGTGAATTACCAAAAATGAAAAGTACAAGTTTATTGTTAATGTTTATCTAGAATATCTCTCACTCGATTATCCAACAAAACGGATCTCCTCTGGGAAATAAGTAAATAGTTTCTTATCTCAATGACAAGTTGCGCAGGTGCCGTTCAAAGCCAATTTAAAAAAAAACACGAAAATGAATGTCTAAATAAAAAACTATATATTATAAAAGCTCTCTATCTCGAATTGCTCACAGAAAAGGTTAGGCTCTTGCTCGAGCGGGATACCATAGTTAGTAAGCTGCACTCGCTATGTTAAAGTCTACATTAAAGTAAACAGATGAACATCTTACCCAATGAAAACGTTTCAAATGTCGTATACTGTAGAATCAGTGGGGTGATTCTAGCGAACAATAAGAGAATACAGTTCAAACTATTTTCTATTTACAAATGCTTCGTTCTTTATATACACTGCTATTTACAATATGTACGAATATGACAACAACCAGTCACCGAGAAGAAAAGCGCGAGGTCTGGCCGATAAGTAATAACTACCGGCCGATGCTACAATACGAGTTACTCAAAGATATCACTTGTTAATATTCTTAGAAGCAACAATCCTCTTACACCAAATACACCTTAATATTATGACATCTGCTTAGAAAACAAGAATATGCCTTTAGGTGTATCGAGACCATCGATTTTTATCACCTTTGAAAAGTACCGGATTGCTGTAATCGGATAACGTACTAGCCGATAGTTTGAACGATATTAAGAACTCGATGGTCATACCTACTTGAACTAAATTACCTACTTCAAGAAGCCAAAAAATTATCGTTATATATTCTACCACTGTCAATGAAAATATCATTGGAAATAAGTAAAACGATCCCAGATGTGAAAGAAAAACAAAAAGCAATTAATATATAAATCAATAGTCTGAATACACGTTTAAGACATCGAATTTTCCAGAGGAATACATGTTAGTCAAGGAGCATAAAACATTGTTTTTCAAAAAATAAAAGCCCAATTTCGTAATTAAATTATTGCAAGCACTGAGAAAACATATTCTGAATTGTTTCATACTTCAATATCAATGCATGATATTTAAGGACGAATTTTTTGCATAGGTTATTCATTGTGGTTGAGATCGTGAGCATGACCTATTAAAATACGTGATGGAATCTTGGAGTTCCTATTTAAAAATTTATATTTTGCATAATAAAAGCTTCTCTAATTTCCTTTAACATTTGGAATCAACATAATTTTATAATACATCTACTAAGAATTAAACTTATGAATTCAACCGAAATAAAACAGTTGAACATGCAAAAAGTATTTATTCAAGATAGAAATGATCTCATTAAGTGCTCCAAGCCGCGTTTTAAAAGTTCATGCTGAGAGACTACGATACTCCATAAATAGCTAGAATTACCTCAGGTGTTGGGTAGCACTGGATCAGTTTTCAAAGTATTCTCAAACATTCATAGTTCTTACTACAATTTTTTTCACAATTTTTGCAAAGTTTGAATCTATATATGACATCAAGATGTTAGGATGAAGGCTGGTTTCAAAAAACGACATAACTGATTGAAAAATGTGTTACAAGCAAAACCGAGGAAACAATGAAAAATCTCTTGCGACCTTGTGAACTATTGAATAAATGTCAATACTATTCTGGTGTTCTAGATTGCAATTCTGCATTTTTTTAGAAATAATCTTTTAAACATGTGTTTGGAATTGTTGATTCAAACACTAACATTATTACTAAAGAAGAACATCTGACCTGGAAATAGGGCCTAATATAATATAGAATATTACATTAATCTGTTTCAATAGATTCTAGCAAATTAAAACTGGCTTTTTTCAGCCAACCATAACTATATCTGCAGCTAAGATACATATATTGGTTATTGCGTTTGGCTAATCTTAGCTGCGTAGGACTTGTAATTTAAAATTTGATCGTAAATAAATACTTTAGATGATCTCTGGTTTTATTATAACATATTAAGAAATGTCTGGCACTAAGTAAACAATTCTAAAAGACACGAAATCAAAATTTGTGAGGATTATCGATTTTCGATTTGCTCAATTATTAAGGAAATAACGATATTCCTAGCTATCAAATAACAATTGAGAACGTGTTGTACATGAGTCGAGACAAGCTGTTTGTGAGGGATAGTTTTAAAGTTGAACAAGAGAGCAGTCCCGGTGCAAAATGTAAGCAAAAAGTGGAAATAACGCGACGTGAATTCAATGGCACAAGGAGTCTTCTGGCGCGTTGACACAATTCCGCCGCCCACTCATGTCTCCAAGGCAACCACAAGGAACGAGCGAGAGAGAGATGAAGTGGAGAAACAATTTTCTCTCCCCTCAATCGGTCATACGGGTTTAAATATCAGCGGAATATAGCGACAGTAATTTAGTCATAAGAGTACATTCAAATAAACAAAAGATTACTCTAAACCAACTCATTCACAAAACTAACACGTGCACAATTCAAAAACAATTTCAAGCGCACACAGTGAAATTTTGTCATTATTGAAACATTGCAGTGCAAAACCAAAGGCATGCCTAGGAACCATTAGCTCTAATTCAATGATTTGATTTGTATGAGTTTTAATAAACGTTATTTTCTGAACAAATTTAAGTAAATTTATATACACATATTAAATATACAATAAATGAAGACTAAATATCGTAAAAGATCTACGAATTACAATTTTAATATCATAAAATTTCTATTTACCACCATATTATTTTAGTTATTTTGTACTGAAGATGAGTGGAAATACTCGAAGCATGTATACATAAAATATTTCTTGTTTTTTACAATATGTATATATATATACATATATATATCTTCTAAAGAAAAATTTAATGTCCACTATAAGGATGTAGTATACATGAATAATATAAATGCTGCAGCAGGATACGATTTTTTTTCGACAGAAAAAGTAAATTGTAATATGCAATAAAAATATAATGGTAAATGCTCTAAATGAGGGCATTTACATCAATTACTTAGAGATATACATATTTGGTGAACATCACCTAGGTTATATATGTCAACCGAAATTGCAGAGGGTTATTAATTCTTAAGATCTCAAAATTATAAATTATCTACAGACTGAACTACAATGCAATTTTTTTTACAGATTTTATTAATTTCATAACTACAAACGTTGCCAACGAAATCTTGAATATTAAAATAAAAATGAAATTAATCTTTAACTTATTTATTTGGTAAACCAAACGTCTTTGATAACGAAAAATTCTATTAACCAATAGAAATTCAGTGGAAGCAAGAACTAGGTATTGTTCTCAATCTGAATGTTGAATATTCCTATAAGGTGCCAGAAAACGTTTGATATTAGTAGATGCCAAACATATAAAATCATAAACGTAATCAATAATTTGACTCATTATAACATGGAAATGCGAATAATAGGAAAACAACTGAAAAATAGATGCATTTATTATAACTAATATTGTTTTAAGTGTTTTCAAATTAATTAGAATAAGTTTAAATAATTCGATGATTAACATTAAAAACGAGGCAGGTTAAGGCCAATTTCCAACTGGGAGTAAGGTTAACAATAGACTAGGGAAATAAAAGGTGGAAAACTATAAAAAATTATGGTAAATAGGTTTGAGATCAGGCCCCCTTTTTAGGAAAATATATGAATAAGCCGGTAATTGCTAATGAAAAAGTTTAAATAGTTTAAGCATTAAAAAGAAATATCATGTGTAAAGGATTTAATTTAAAGTTATAATACTCGGCGCGCGACATGGGAGTTCTGGATGTCCTTGAGAGCAGCTTTAAGACAAATCTTCATTTCGTGTTTCAGAATCAAGGATACATAAAGTGTTGACCTTTAAAATGCACGGAATACGCGAAATGGCAATTCACTTGCGTATTGTCAATTCATAATTTCGTTAGTTAATAATAAAATACCAATGAACGAAATCAATAAATTTATGCATATGCATGGCAAATGGCAATTCCGATGCAGTTGCTCGAGGGGCAAATGTGTTTCTAAGCCTCTGTTGAATATGCCAAAATGGTTTATAAATTAAAAGCAAAAATTTATGTCATTATGTGGCAAAGAAAATAAAATCACATTTAATCGGTACAAACTATAACTCAATACAGCCTTTGTGATTCTTCAAATCTTAATGTCAAATTTAAAATCAACAAGGAAATACATGAACATTTTCACAGTAAAATATAAAATAGAATTAAATTTTATTGAAGGTTATCATAAAGCATGTGTTTTGACAATTTCACGTCTTTGAAATACGAACGAAAAATAGTAATCGATAATTGTTTAATTTACTCAAAATACATTACTGTAATCAGATATTAATTAATGCTTACCTCTGGTCTTTGCTGCATTCTTTTATTGAGGTCAATTATTCTGAATTCAAGGGAGGATGGCCCATTGGAGTACATATGTGGAGGAAACCGTCTGCCGACAAACATGTGATGAGGTGGACCTGATACAGAAGGGGAAGGCTGCAAGCGACCATCCTGCATTGAGAAATGTGTCGTGGAGTGATGGCCTGGGGCCATAGCTGTAGATGCCGGCGTTGATGTCATTAAATGATTTTGTGTAATGTGACCAGATGAATTAGTTGACATCATTGGAGAAGGTGGAGGATAAAAATGAAAAGGAGCATATCCTGGTTGAGGAGAAGCACTATTAGGATAAACCGGCATATTACTTTTCATTATTGAAAAGTTGTCAAGAGGTTGACGTGAAAACTCTTACTGCACTATCCCTTCCACTAAATACGTGTAATTAGCTAATTTGTGATGCAAACACAACGAATTTGACTGGTTTAATAAATGAGCGTTTAAGGCAGAATGCCGCAAATTAACAGGCAACTTCATTATTCGAACCACCAAAACTAATTCGAATATTGCCTACAATAGTAATCTTAATTTGCAGTCGAATACGCCTTTGCAATTTGAGATATTGACTGCTGCTCTGTTGACAATTGGTTGGATATAAGGTTTGCAAATTGGATAAAAAATAATTAATAAGCTTACACAAAGAACGTAGAATAAATAAAATTAGCAGAAAATCGGCTTCCTTGGTGAAATTTTCACGTAATCTATTAGAGAATGACAATTTATTTTTTAATTGAAGAGAATGTTCAAATCTAGTGTGCAAGCATTGAAATAATAAATTTACTCTGGTTAGAGGGGAAGTTACATTTATTACGCAGTATATCAATTAAGAGAACTTTTGATGCTTAAATTGCAAAGTTCTTTTTCTAAAAGGTTGATTTTAGGGGAGGGGGGAACTGTAACCTCTGCACTTCTGACGGTACTGGGTGAAAATTAATATCTCAGGCATGCCCGGCAATTGCCGGATTTGCAGGCCTATCATTTCTGAACGCTACCCTCATATATCTTCTAAAAACCTTTTCCATTGATTTATAGTATGACCATTTTTGTTGATTAATATGGTTCTAAGTACAAATTTTTTAGATATATTAATGTATACATAAATTTATATCTATGATTTGATATGTATTTACAATTTAATAAAAATTTTGTAATTAATTAAAATACATTATGCCTATAAAAGTATTTTTTCTACACGTTAACAGGAGAGAACAAATATTATTATTTGATTTAAGACATATTTAAAAGATCATTAAAAGAAAAACTAAAAACCAAAAGAATTATTTGAGAATTAGTAACCAAAAACATCTTTTGTTATGAATTTACGCCATTTCTACTGTCATAGCTTTAGCAAATAGAAAATACCTTGGCTTTTTCATCCAATTCGAAAATTTCACTTTTCCTTATTGTGATCTCAATGATATCACATTATCTAATAATTGTGATTCATTTAGCAATTGTTTCAATAATAACTAAACCTCAATTACAATATTTTCAAAAATGTCAATGTCGTATCTATTCATTAAGTTTTTGAAATTTGAAATATATTTAAATTTTTCTTGAGGTCCTATAAATTATTATAAATCATTTTACAAAAAAATAAATAATACATACATACATATATATATATATATATATATATATATATGTACTAAAAATTCAACAAATATTTCAAACACTAAAAATTTATTGTGATTCTTAAAGCTTTTCAATAAATCCTATTTAAAGGTTTTTCGACATCTGCATGACTATATGGAATATAGTGTGTTTCCAATCTAAATGAAATAAAAAAACTATTCCATTGCCTTTATTGAAATTTAACAATGATAGGTAAAGCGGCATTCAAGACGAAAACTGGATAGAAAGAGTTGTTGTATATCCATGTACTAAATATCGCAAATCCTAAACTATCTATGGAAAATATACATGCAGAGAGATTGAGGGCAAACACGGTCACATTAATTATATCATTACAGCATGTTCTTAGCCCTAGAAAGACTGAGTGATCAAATTTGACCACTTTGAACATCTTAAACGCATTTGAAATGCCTTATGTAATGAGCATATAAATAAAACAACAGCTTATTTTGTTTTTCTAATGTATTTCTATCATTTGCTTTTGTTTTCTTTAGTTCCACTTGAATGGGTGAATTCTAACAACTGCATGCATTTCAGATATATAATCGTCAGGCTTTCTAGTGTTAAATAATTAAATAGATATAAAGCAGACAAATACTTTTAAATAATTTTCTGAAGCTAATTAAAGTTATTGCAAATGCATTACCAGCTACAAATAATGTAGCAGTCTCATACAACGTTGCATTAAAATCAACCGTTATATAATGAACTTAAAATAAATTTTTAAATACGAATTGCTTTAACTTATGGTATTTCTGAATTGTAAATACCTAGACGAACGAAGATTTTGATATGTTATATAATACAATATAGAAGCCTTTAAAACTTAACAGCTTAAATGTAAACATCATTGAGAGAAATAATCACAGTATGAAGAATATAAATAATATTAAATTTAAAAAAACAAGTGTGAACGGTATTTTAATAAAGAAGTGATTTGCTAAGTTGCCTTTGTCTCTAAATAAGTGAGAACTAATTTGCTATTGCAAACTATACACTGTATATTATATACTAAAAATAATCCTTGCTCAATTTTGTTTAAACAGTGAGCTTCTATAAGTTATACAGTTATTAAAGAAAAAAAATCATGAAATGGACGAATTGATAATTAAATCATTTGTGTACTTTTAAAACAAAACAGCTTAAAAAATCAAAAATTGTTATGATTTGTCAAAAAATGTTGCTTAATCATAGACACTTAGACAAAAAATTATAAACATCAGTATTTACTTATGTAATATAAATTTAATAAGACTATAACGCTCTTGAGAAAAAGAATAATTCCTAAAAATCAAAAAACATAGAACATTAATGCACATATCCAAGTACCGCGAATGTTTTGGAAATAAGGAAAGTCAGTTTTGTGCTACTTATTGTTTTTTAATATTAATAAGTAAAATACTAAAGTAATAAATAGAATTCACACTATAGTAAATTTTAAAAGACAAAAGTTTTACGAGCGAAACATTGTCCCATTTAGGCTAAAAACAACTCATTTGTTAATTTATTTGTAAAAACCGTAATCGTAAGAATCTAACATAAAAATAAATACTTTCACAATAGTTTTCTTATAAGTAAATGCATTGCATATTGCATTGAGTTTTGACAAGAATGCATTCTTTGATATTAAGTCTACGAATTTTTTACTTTTTGCATTATGACTAAATTAGCGTTTGCAATATATAACATAGCGTGTTTTGTCTCTCTTTTGTTCTGCAATAATACATAAATTTATAAAATTGTACATGGATGGCGAAAGATACTTAAAAGTAGCTGGTCTACCATGGAGTGTGACAGATGAAGAAGTTATAAATTTCTTTGGTTTGTGTATGATTTCGTTTTAATGACTTAATTAAATTTAGCTGATGTCAATATATTTTATCCAGAGACCGGATTGCTGCGAGTATATAATGCAGATGGTCGTTTTACTGGCGAAATTTACCTTCAAGTTGCTTCACAAGCTGACTTTGAATTAGCTTTAGCCAAACACAATGTATATATGGGAAAGCGCTACGTGGAAGGTATGAAAGGAAGAAATATCTTTTATTATGTGTTTAGTTATACCATCGTCGAAAGATGAACTAGATTATATTAGCAGATATAACAAACACCAACCTACACTTGAAGATACGATTCTGAAATTACGGGGCTTACCTTATGAAGCCAAACCAGAAGATATCTACACATTTTTTGAGGGTACATTATTTTAGGCTTACATCAAGCTCTATTTAAGTGGAAATTACATTCGGGTTATCTAAGTTCCAGTTTAGGATATCAAATAGTCTACGATGGGATTCACTTTGTAACGAAGAACGACCGTAGAACGGGGGAGGCCTTCGTCGAATTCCTTAATCCTGCAATCGCCCAGGATGCTCTTGCATTAGACAAGGAAAAAATTGGGCACAGGTTTGTCGCCCTGTTCAGAGTTAAAATAATTTGTGTCCCTTGTTAGTGAAGTGACCACTAATGTTTGCAGGACTAATTGCCATATTATCCTATTCATTGTTTTTCTTTAATCGCGTTCTTTCGATTTATAATTTTTTTTCAAAATTTTAATCGTATAATATTAAATTGCATTCAAAGGAAATATTCAGCAATTATTAAAATTAAACATAATGACAGGCATCATTATGTAAAATTTATTGACTTAAACCTTGTTTTGAAAATATTCAATTTAATTTTACTAATATATTGTAAGATCATTATCGAAATATTTTTCATGTATTGTCTGTTCCCTTAAATGTAATTCAGAAATACCAAGTTATTAATTGCTACTGTAATATCACCTTTTGAACGATTTTTATTTGAATTGTCTAATAACCGTGTATGATTGAAAATGTTAAGATTTGAAGAGTCTCTATAAATATATACACATGTACATTGATACGTATTTTGGATTCCCTTCATCATAAGTTGTAATTAGTATAGCTAGTTTGCAAAATTTAATTGACAATTGATGGTCCCAATATTTTCTTATGTATCATGTAGCATGGAGTTGCGCTATATGCATGGAGGCGAAGCGGCATTTACTGTCTTCCCGAATAAATCCATTAAATTAAATTAGTAAACTAACTTTTATTAAGAAATTGTTAATGCAAAAATGAACATATATTGCAAAACGTTCAAAAAGTAAATTTTTTAAGTTTCCTTTTTGTTCCAATAGGGAACTTTGCAAATGCATCTTTACAGTCGTTTAGTGCAAAGCAATTAAAATAGTATTTAAAAATGTGATCAAGGGAATCATGATTGCTACTGCATATGCTATTTAAAACCAAGCAGCTAATCTCTGAATTTTCTAAAGAGGATAAAACGCATTGTTTAAAGACATTCTCCGGATTATTACACTTGAGTAAAGCATTTGGCAGAGTATAGTCATTCATCAAAGATGCAATTTTAATTTTTACCTCCGCCAAGGAGGTTATGTTTTTGGTAGCGTTGGTTTGTTTGTTTGTCTGTTAGCAACTTTACGGAAAAAGTAATAGATGGATTGACCTCAAATTTTCACCAGAGATGCGTCTCCGCCCACGGAGGAATCCATTAAATTTTGGTGCTGATCCGGGGACACAAGCTGCGAAGCGGAGGTCTGCGTTCTTGGAGCGCTTTTCTAGTTCTCGTTTAAAAACAATGTCCCAACATCTAATAAGTAACAAGCCCCATTAGCTTGTCGATGCCAGGAAAATTGCCAGTCTGATGATTTTGTTCCCGTTAGTACGAACTGGAACTGCTTATCCTTTAGTAGATGTTCAATTAAACACATAAACCTGATTCCTTCCAATGACGTAAATAGCAACTAAACTGATAAAGAAAGTCTAGTTTCCAGTAGTTACATGTACAATCTGATATAGTAACACAGTATGCGTCTTGAATATTCCCACTTTGGATGTTGATCCAACATTACCAATTTTCCAATAGTTTGCTAGAAATTGTAAGAAATCTGCAGTGTTTTCCATGTCATGTTCTGCTTCATATTCCAACAGACCTTTAAGGGTAGGATCATGAATGATTTAAATGACATGAGAAACATTTGTTCCCTGCAATGAATTGGGACTTAAACAAGTTGGAGTAAAATTGTAGGCAGTTTTGAGTTCAAAATGATAGAGGTTGATAAGCTTTTGAAAATTAATGACTTCATCTTTCAAATTAAAGTAACTAGCAGGAATATAAAAAGATTTACGATCAATAAAATTCTATACGAAATGAGTATCATAAATCAAGAAGAGTTTAACATCTGAGTGAAATTGATTCCGAATGAATGGAAGTAAATGGGTAAAATTCCCAAAGTTGAAAAGTTGAAAGAAAAATGAATGATTCTGATAAGTTATCTACTAAAACAACTTGAATACGAAAAATATCTTTGCAAAATTCAGAAACTTGATAAAAATTTTCAAAAAATTCATCTGCTGCCAAATCACTACCCGGATAAAGAGCAACCACTTCGCAATAATCAGAACGTAACGATTTCACTAAGAATGCTAACACAGTTTTCGCACACTTTCCATCATTAGTTCAACAAATTTGCGAAAAGAAACTTTCTGAACAGTGTGTATTCCATCAATGCAGATAATCTGAATTATGTAAACCGGGAATGATTTTCAAATTAGCACTTAGCTTTTGAAGTGTTCGCACTGAAGGAAGTATTAAAATCTCGAATAATTTTTCATAAGCAGCAATAGAATAAGACTTCACAGTAAAGGTAAAGAGCAATAATTGATTAAGATTCCTTCTTTGAAAACTATTTGTAAAGGTCAACTGCAGTTGAATGGTGACCAATAAAAGCACACTCATAATCTGATCATCGTCAAGCAATGGATGTCTCTTCATGTTCAATTTAAATAGAAATTTGTTTTCAATTTCCAATAGCCTTCTTCGTGCATTGAATTAATCGTATTTACGAGCGCTTCGTCTCCATGTATAATAGCAGAACTCCATGCATGTAGCAATTTGCAAGGCTACCCAAAGTAAATACCTGATAGTTTATTTGTAACATTGAATTATATAAGCCTTATTAATTAGTTGACCTATTGTTAAATAATGGTAATAAGACACAGCATCCTAATTACGGTTACAATGACTTGACAAAATTATTGTTTGACGAATTCCTATTTTTTCGAATATATGAACAAGTCTCATCTAATACAGATTATATGACCTATGAAAAGTTTAGTGCCTTGCTAATTAATGGGTTTCATAACCTACAAATTGTCATTTTTTTCATTTCAAAAGTAGATTCTATAAACTGTTATTCTTACTAATAACTCGCGAAAGTTATTTCACCAGTTTTTTTATTGCAAACTAGAATTCAAGTCCTCGTACTATAATATAACTTCGCCCTTAGGGCCTTTGTGTTGAGATTCGTAGTTTGTATGCAAAAATTAATATATTCTTCAAAAATACTTGGTTCATGAATTAGTAAAATAATGAGTTATATATTAGAATAATGGATTTGGGTATTAGAATAATGTAAAATAATTGTATATACTTGTATATCATGGGAAATATTGTTGTAGAATGTCGTCCTCTTTCACACAATGATAAGTATTTCAATATTTTTTACACATTCGATGGTGGTATTATGCAAAAGTGTGTAGTATAAGACATATTAAACAAAGGTAGTAGAATGTGAAAATTAGATTTTGCGATTTTGTTCAATATTCACAACTATTACTGTTCTAAGTTTTTGTTTAAGGAGTGTATATTCTAGCATTCCACAGAATCGCCATATATAGCTCCTCAGACTTTTTGAACTAGATTAATCAATATCAATTCTATTATTAACAAATTATATTCACGAAGATATATTTTAACATAGTATCTTGAAATCATTGTAACAGAGAGTGATTATTGGAAATGATAGCATCTTTGTACAAAAATTTTGTTTCATTACCTACAAAATGTAATCAATTTTCGGCATTAGATCTATTTTATCTTGGCATTGTTTCTTCATCAATTGACTGCATTTTGCATGTTATTGCTTTGTAGGCAATATAGCATGTGTATTCAACTGCCTAGCAACTCCTAATATTGTTGTGTAGCAATGACGTGGGATATTTTTTTTTGTCACAGGAGTGAGATTTACTATATATACCATGACAATATTGAAAGGCAATGAAATACTCTGTCGCCAATTGTAAGCTTAAAGTTGTTGCATTTCATATTTGTTGTTTATTTGCAAGTGTGGTTAACAACAGCATGCACCATGCCTTTATTGATGAAATTCGTCAATGCTTGATATGGCGTATTGTTGTTACAGCAAACAACGTTTGGCTCACCCGGCTGAGCTGTAAATACATTGTACGCAGGTGTATGGTCTACAAATTTGATTGGTAAAGTCCTCCATACAGCTTGTATGTCAGCTGCTTGCTGAGCTGTGGAATATTGTGGCTTGCTAGAAAGCATGATAACTGTGAGGCAAGGAAAGCGAGCGTCTGCAATGTATACCCGTAGTAGCAATGAGACTTGATCAGATCACAAAGAAAAATCGGTAATAAAAATTGAACACGCGCAGCAACAAGGTGAGCACACTCACTGGTACACAGCACTTGTGGTGCAAGAAGGCAAGTGTTGCCGCATTGAGTTCAATCACTATTTGACAAGTCGAAAATGACTCTGACAATTAGAGGGGTGCAATTTTTAAAGTAAAATTAATAAAATTTCGAATAAGTATTTAGTTTTACAATTTTTAATATCAACAGTACATAAAAAATGTTAAAAGCCAATGAATATCATTAGTTTAATTAACTCCTTGGCAATTCTAGTTTTCAGCACGGCATTGTTAGAGATGATTTAATATTGCAATTTATCCCTGTACATTGTATGCTTTCTGACACCTTATCCAAAGAAAATAGACATAACACTCTTCAAATACAAAAGGACAACTATATTTGGTCAACACTATTGAAAAATTAAATAATTATTTATAAATACATGTACTAATGGTACAAAAAATTTTACTATTACTGACACCCATCCCAATCTTTAACACTTACCGTTCAAACCTATTATGCACCCACTTTGAGAACCGCCATTTCTTAAATTACCTGTGTTAAGCACTTTAGAACTGATTCAATTGATTCAGGTGCAACAAATAAGTTAGGACCAATACTTTTATGACTCATAGCTTCACACAGAATTTTACATTTTTTGATCATGGGATAAACCTACACTCTCAAGTAACATATATGAAAAAATAGCATTGCTTACCGTTATTTTGTAATGATTTGCTTTTTGCACACTACTGGAATGTTGCAGAAACTATTTATTGAATTTTTTGTGAAAAAAGCCACAAGGCAATAGTTTTAATTCAACACTCAGTCGGTCATCTAGCACTAACAAAGTGTGTTTTTTCTGTGTCTACCAGAGCCAAAGCATACTGATTGCCAGCATTATTGAGATATTATAAGCTAGATTGAGTAGATTTGCGGCAATCTGTTCTACTTAATGAGAAATTATACCTGCTGTTACATTTATACCATTAAGGCTCTTGAGGCAGAGCAAAGGTAAGAGCGTTGTACACTAAGCCAATTAGGGGCGTGACAGCAGTCATTGTTTAAGCAGAAAATGAAGAGTTTTGTTATTGTATCAGAATGTGTTGCACTTTCATTTAATATTATGGTGGCACAGCCTAACTTGCTGTGAACGTGAGATATCCACATGACAAACAGTGACTAACTGCCAAGACCTTATTAAAGTTCGCTGACTGCAATTCTCAAACAAATAGAAGTCACATTGATTCAAGAAATCCCACACACCATTTTTTGTGAAAGTTTAAGACAATTTATGTACCAAAGCATTTAGTACGTGATTATGACAATAAGTTATCAACATACCTCATTCTAATGTCATTGTGAAGGTTCAGAATTAATATTATGCAGCACACACGCATGAATATAATGAGTAGGGCGACCAAAAGTAAACTTTTTTTGTAGTTTGGAAATTTTCTGAGGTGGTGAGAAAGCACTTCCTTTTTATTAGAGAGTCACTGTGAAGAAATTTATAAGGTATCCAAAAAGTATAAAAATTATTTTTGGGAATATAAAGTAAATAACGCATAAAATTAATTAATTTTCAAACTTTTCCGTTTTTAGTTAAATTTCACGATTTATTGCAAAAAACACCTTGTTGTTTCGTCACTTTGCATAACTGTCTACCTGGAGAATGGTGCTGAATGTTTGTTAGGATGCCATCAAACGATACAACTTTTTTGAGAAAGTAATTATAGCTAGTAATTTGATAGGGCAATTTTGAAATATTTTGAATTCCTCCAATCTGATTTCTATTTATAATTGGTTTAGCAACAAAAGTTGTATCGTTTGTGTGGGACTTTAGACTACTACCCATTGCGTAACTGTGGTGCCGGATTGTCTATACACACTTGAACTGCTATATAAAACAAACAACATCCTGTTGTGAAACAGCACAGTCTGCATTCATGCCTAAAACCGCTGTACTCTCGCTAACCAAAGTTCTCAAATGTTTCTCCGAATTTCCGAATGAGTTCAAAAAGTCTCTGCAGAATTAACTGCATTGCATTTTCTCCAGTTGCATTGTTTCATCTGAGAAACGTCAAATGGTAAAAATGCATACTGATTCCTCAAAGCACAAAACACCAGAAGGCAAAGACACTAAGTAAACCAAAAGATCTGAAACTAGTTTGTGCCAAGAATTCCCAAAGATTTTACTGTGGATGTTGTTCGCGCATTTCTATCTGCTGACATTCTCCTGAAGGATATCAGAAATCCAGAACTGCAGAAACTCTTCCGCGAGATGGGCCATCCGCTGCTGAGTGAAGCCTCTTGTCGGGACAAAGTCACACAACTTGCAAATGAAGAAAATGCTCACGTGAAAGAATTACTGACAAACCAGAACATATTCCTGATTGCAAACGAGAGCGATGATGGAGGGAAGAAGTTTCTGGCTATTCTTGGTGAATTGGTGGATAACCCTGGTTAGATTTACATGATAGACTGCATACCACTGGAACCGTCTTCAAATGCTCCAATTATCCTGTACACCATTGATGATGTACTGCGGCAACTGGGATATAAAGACAACCGCTTTCTCACTTGCTCAGTGATGCAGCAGCGTACATGATTTGCGCAGGAAAACAGCTGAAACTGTTTTACCCCAACATCTTTCATGTGACTTGTCTCGCTCATCTTCTACATACGCCGCCAGGAAGGTGAAGGCAAACTTTGACCAAGTTGATACATTGATTGCACGAGTTAAAGCAAGCACGGTCAAGAATAATACAAAAAGGTACTCTTTGTTGAAATTGGAGTACCTCCAGAGCTGGTTTATTACAAGATGGGCCAGTTGGCTGAAGGCCGCTTTCTATTATGCCGATCATTTTTCGGAGGTATGTCAAATTTTGAATCAATTTAGCGGAGATGGGTTGATTGTAAAGAAAGGCAATGCGGCTGTTGTGCAAACCGAAACTTCCTGCTCAATTGATGGAAATCACGCGATGCTACGACGAGCTGGCATGGCTTTTTAATTTCATAGAATCCGACAAAACTACTATAGAAGAAGCTTACAACAAAGTGCAACGAGTTGATCTCGGTACGGACCCATGTCATATTAACGCGTACTTAGAGAAGCAGCTTGAGAAAATCGAAATCAGCGAAATCATTCAGATGTCACGCAAGGAGATTTCACCAACAATGTACGGCAAACTGCGGCAATGTCGGGCAACATCAGCTGCGGTAAAACGCATTTTTTCTATGTTAAACAGAATACTGGTGCAAGATCGTAACTTTAAAGTAGATAACGTGAGAAAATACATTATATTGCACTACAATTCTGTCACTGCTTAAAATTATAATTTTTGTTTTTTTCTGTGAAAAATAAATTTTTTGAGGTTACTTTTTTCAGGAGATAAAGTATACAAATATGGTAACTTTCTAACTTTTTCGTTAGGTATAAATTAGGTAACTTTTTCCCAAAGGTTAGGGAACTTTTCCTGATTTTTAAGGTATATTTTCGGTCGCACTAATGAGTGATGACATACAAGGAATCTGTTTTTCCTACTATGGTTGATATTTACAACTCTAGAGTAAATATAAGGACGCTAACAGCTGTGAAAAAACCTCAGTTAAAGCAAATTTATAAGAGTTTATTGCCGAGGAACGTTGGTATGAGTTTTATTAATTGTATGTCCATGTAACTTCCTGATTATTGTATATTGTTTACTATTGATTTTTGAGGGGGTGCCTCTGATTGTTGACAGACATCTTGTAATGAATTTGCAAACTTCTTGAAATCTTGCATTGCACTAAAAAGCACTAACATCTTCACAATAGTTTAATACTGATAAATTTTAATATTTGAAACATGCAATTTTTGTTTGTAATATCTTCAAACTTCATCAAAAACAGAATATTTTTCTTCAACTGTTTGGAAGAAAACATGGATTACATATTTATTGTTCTTCCAATATGATTTGATTTGATTTGTTTTGTTCTGGCTACCTGACTGATATATTGAATAATAGATTGATGAATCTCTTCTCATATTTCCTTGATACACTATCGCATAATCATCATCATCCGCTTCCAAAACATTTAGTATATCACTGACTTTATGTATAGTATAACAATTTTTCGGCAGCTTTCAGTGCAACAGATAAAACTGCATTTATTTGAATATACATTTTCCTTGAAATTTAGATTAATTCTTACATTGATTGCATTTTAAAATTTTAATTGTGCTTTGAAATTTAACCTACTTAAATTATACTGTTATTTAGCAATGAATAAAAAGGGTTACAAAATATTTGTTTAGTCTATGACCGTGAAACCTGATATTATAGATTAAAATGGTTTAGAATTCGTAAAAGTGAAAATTGAATATTTATGTTTTGAAATTTTTTATTAAAAATATACCAAAAATAGAACATGGGGATTAACCCTGTTGTCAAATCATTCACTCAAAATGAGAATTAGTAGTTTTCATGATTATAAAGCATTTCCCATATAAATCTGGACTTATTTATACTTTTTAATTATTATGAAATATGTTTGAGACAATAAAAACTCTACGTTTTGGCCTTCTCCAGGCCAATCTAAATTCCTTAGGCATTTCATTGTAAATGAAGCCTTAACAAGGAAGGAATTGCTTCCATGACTATTTATTATTAACCTTTTTTCAAATATTTGCAATTTCTCGAATTAGAGCTAGGCTTGCTAACAGTGTTGGTCGATTTAAATAACTCGATTTTAAATCGGATTTAAATCATGATTTAAATCAAAGCACATTATTAGTTCAACGGGTATTTTTGTATTGCCCATGTGGAGTGAATAATTGAGCATTCTTCCTTAAATGAGGTATGAAGCATTACAATTGTGACTTTTCTAGATTTAAAGTAAGTTCCTTTCTTTTGAACTAGCTTTGTAGACTTAAAGTTCATAATTTAAAACTTTTGTACATGAATTTTTGTATTTATGATTTATGTAAATACGTGTATCGTCAGCATATTCAACAACACACGAAACTTGTCCAAAGCATCTTTTAAATGGTTTACGAAAAGCGAAAGCAGAATGGGTCTTTAAGGGATGCCTCATGTTTAAAGCTTAAAACTGACTATGCATTAGTTTATTTTAACATACTGATATCTATTTTCGAGAAAACTCATAAACTTCACTGCATCTTGACTAACACCATAGTTCAATAATTTCTTGTAAAGCAATGAATGTGACATGATATCAAAACCTATGGCCAAGTCCAAAAAGACAATTGCGACAAATTCCCGCATGTTTAAATGATTCCACCAACTTTTACAAGCGTATAATAGATAATAGAGCATCAGTTGGTGACCTGTTCTTTCTAAAAGTAAATTGCGTGTGTGAGAGAATACTGTATTCATCAAGTTGCTTAGTGAGACTTTTTTCAAGGATTTTCGATAACATGTGTCACAGAAATGGGCCTGTAATTCATGGGATTAGTGCGATCTTTACTTTTAAAAATGGGTGTTACCATTGCAAATTTGAGAATCCTGGAAAAGTATGAGTGTCTACCTACAGAACCACTCTCAAGAAAAACTATTTACATTTTGTTTTTAGGAGTTACCAAAAAATATAGTGTGCTACAAAATGAAGGCTGTGTGCTTAACATTTGATTTAATCAACCAAACTGATATTTATCATTTGCTGTATTTTAATAATTTATTAATGTTGCATTCAGAATGTTAATTGGATCAATTCGGTAGTCACTTTAAAATTGATGTTGTTGCATATGTTCTTAGTACTGAAAATATCACGTTTGAAATTGAATATTACTTTATTAAATCTACTTGAAATCGAATTTTTTTCTAAATGACTGCTTTAGATATATTGAACTCTTTCCAAGCAATCGTATGGATATGGAAAGTTTAGTTTTCGGAATGGGTGCACCCCGTCGTTCCAGAGGTGGAGCTGCCAGTAAATCTCGAGGTGGTGGTCGCGGACGTGGTGGGTTTTCCGGTAGAGGTCGTAGTGGAAGGCCTTCTCCATATGACAAGCCATACGTTGAGACAGATTATGGAGGATTTGCTAATGCGTCATCATATCAACCCCGAGGTGGTTTCAGTAGGCCAAGGGGCTTTAGAGGTATTTTTATTATATATTATTAATTTTATTGTTTTTTTAGGTGGATCGAGAGGAAGATCGCGAGGCTACTGAACTGTGTTTTAAGTAAAATGTTTTTTCAATTATTGTTGTAGTGTTTTGCTTGTATTTTCGGACAAATTGTCAATTGCCAAATCAGCATTTATTTTATCTGTTTTAATTTAAACTTTAATATTTAAATATGGAAGGGGGTGATTTTTCCCTCTAGTTTTGCATTTGTTGCTCAGTATATCTTAAATGTGCCGCTATTATTTATCTATAAACTTAATGACAGGTTTGATCTGTTTACTATACTACACATACTTCATCGTTGTTTTCACATCATTTTTTATGAACGCTCCTGTATGTACTATTTTTCACGCCAAAAAATAAGTTCGGCATGCATTGTACCACAAAAGACTATAATTGCACCCCAAACGTAAAATGTACATGCTGCTACTGAATGTGGCTAAGACACATGTTCTGAAGGAATTGAAATGGTAAGGAAGCATTGTCATGGTAACACTGTTATTGCCAATGTTCCGATAATGAAGTCTTATTTAGCTGTAGTTCTTATCAATTTTGCTGATGTACTTAAACAATGTCCTTAGTTTTTACACTATTTCCGCTCTTCAATAGCATTCCCTGCACATATTTATGAAAGGGTGTGTTCTTCTCTAAGGTTTGTTCGTTACACATCTGAAGACATCAATGTTACTTGTGCTTTTGTTTACATGATTTTAATTAGATTCAAGAGAGATAGGGTATCTAATAGACTCTAATGATATTAAAAATCAGCCATTTTTAATTGTCATCCGCATTTTTTCAAATTTTTCTGTGTTCTGTTTTCAGCCAGAATTTCATTCCATGCCTTAGGGGATATTCCCTTCTATGTTTGGGAATTCTTTTGTAAAAAATTTTACTATTTGCAACAAAGCACTTCTTCTGCTAACTAAAATATCAGTGATTTATAGTAATAAGTCTGAGTGATAGTCAGAGATGAATGCAAACATAATTATGATTTTAAAAGATTAGAAATAGGCTATTTTAATAATGTTTTTAAATTTTAGAGAATTTCAAAGACTAAATTAATAATTATAAATTTATAATGAAAATGCCAATTACAAAAAAACTGATTTTGATTAGTTTGCATTAAAAAGATAATTTTTAAGAATTAATTCATCTATTGAAAAACATTCTCGTTTGAGTTCTTTTTTGAAATTATACCTCTTACCACTTGATCCTGTGCTTTTAGTGTACACAATATTAATATCTATTACAAATACAACTTAATGTGCAGACTGCAGTTGACAATTTCTAGCTTTTTAAGCAACCAATAATATTTTCTTGATTAATTAATAAAATTTGTTGCTGAAGTATGGTAGTAATGCAATTATAGTTAATTTGAGGTCCTAGAATGCACATGGTGGGAAAGGTTGAAGTCAGTAAATTTTTGATTTTTCATCTTTTCAACATGTTAGGACAATGTTCTGATATCGTTAAGATATGACAAATTATAGGAGCACTTGCACTCATTTGTTTATTTTGAGCACCGGGTTAATGATTTCAACATATCTACTAAAGCGAAGCATTGTTATACAAATTTAGTCTGCAAAATCAAGTCGGACTGTATAGAATGTTCAAAAGGTAACTAAAAAAATAATTTGAGAAATTTTCTGAACATTTATCAAATAACTTTTGCAAAGCAAAGACAATTTTCTTGATAAAAAATTCAAACCAAAAATAGTGGTTTCATGCAAATCTCTTAATAAAGACGGTTCATTGAATATAAAAATGTGCAAAAAGTTTGTTCCTAATGTTCCTAATTGAAATCTGAAAATTAATATAATGAAGAAATCTTTATTCAAAAATTACATTGACAATATATAATTATACTAATAGCAACTCAGAAAGCGTCAATAAACTGTAAAAAATGACATTTTGTTTTGTAAGTCAAGTCAAGAAACCAAGACGGTAGAAGTGGCATTAGGAAAGATTAAGAATATCCACTAAAATCATCAACTAAATTTTTACTAAAGATTAGTATTTCGTTTAAAAATATACTTCTTGATAATAATGAATTAAGGGGTTGATGAAAATGGCATATCAATGTCGATCCTCAAGCGTGTGCTTAAAGGAGCAGTTTTTCACCTTTCTCAACTATATATCCGTTGCCTGAATAAAGTCATTGACGATCCTGACAATTTAGACAATTGGGCGCTTTTGCCTTGCATTCCAACTTTCTGCTTAAAAGCAAGACAGAATTCGAACAAGCTTCCACAACGTCTATCTTCTATTAAGAAGCTCATAAGCAATTATAGTATGAAAGTAGTTTCTGAATTTGATTCCCACCATTTTCATCATTCTTCTAAGTCGTCTAAGCGGGATAGTAGAGATATTATACAGGATAAGGTTGAAGATGCTGATGTCAAGGGTGCCATCCGTCTGTCCAGCAGCACTTATGGTATGGCAACTAGCACACCTGAAGTGGTTGAACAACTTAAGAATTTTCATCCTACTAGTAAGTTGCCAATTATTCAATCAATAAATTCATCTCCTGTTTCTATCAGTCCAAAAATGGTTTTAGATGCAATTCGCTTATTTCACCCAGGTTATGCTGGTGGTCTAGATGGTCTTCACCCACAGGTTCTACTTGACCTCAGTAAGGAGAGCAATGGAATTTATGCATACAATTTCGTAGAATGTCTTCCCAATTTGTTAATTTGGTAATTGCAAGCAAAATTCCTAATTGCATCCGTCCAATCTTCTTTGGTGCAAACCTGTTTTTGCTCTCCAGAAAAAAATGGCAAGTTTAGACCAATTGCAATTGGCGGGAATCTTCGGCGGCTGTGTGGAAAAGTTGTGGGTAGATCATGCCAAATGAAGAGAACAACTTCATATGGTCAGAGGCAGTTAAGTTATGCTACGCCAGGTGGGGCCGAAGCCGCAGTTCACGCTACTCGTCGATATGTACAAAGCTGCAAAATAACTGACGATCACATTTTTGTTAAGATTGATTTTAAAAACGCCTTCAACACGATCGACAGGCAGCATTTTCTAAACATTGTCGCTGATAAACATCCTGAAATTTATAATTACACCGTTTCTGCATATGGCAAGTACACCAACTTATATTTTGACGGTCTTATTTTGAACTCAATGTCTGATGTGCAGCAAGGTGATCCGGAAGGTCCGCCAATTGTTTGTGATTCCATAATTGACTTTACTTCATCACTACAATTTGATTCGAATTTCTATTATCGAGATGATGGAAATATTGCTGATGAAACTATAAAAGTATTGGAAGATTTCAAGCATATGTCTTCAACAGTTAAGATTGGTGTACAGGTCAATCCTACAAAGTGTGAATTAACGTTTCTTGGAAATCCTTCATTGGAGAAACGAACTTCCATTGATTACATGTTTAATGAGGCTAGTCCTGGTATCTGCAGAACTCCCTTAAGTGAGTTAGTTGTTCTTGGTGCAGGTATTGGATGTGATGCTACTTTGAAGTTTCTGCAGACAAAATACAATGAGCTGGAACTTCTCGCAGACAAATTAGTAGATCTAGATGCTCATACTGCTCTTTTCTTGCTAAACAAAGTTATTGAACGGTCTTCGTTGCTCATCAACATTCTTGCATTTTAACCATCTTGAGAAGTATGGTGCTCTTATCAACAGTTTGCTTGAACGTATTACCAACGTCAATTTGTCAGAAAATGTAACTGTCCAAGATTGTCTACCAGTTTCCTTATTTTTTAGCATCCAGTTGTTTTCTTGCATCTGTGGCCAAGTGTGAAAACTTGATGTTAAAGATTGCTCCAGGATGTCTCCCTACAATTGAAGAAGCACATGATTTGGATTTGTGGCTAAGCTGTCTTAATATTTCGCAAACTCCAGTTGGACAAGCTTTTACTATTCAAAGAAATTGGTCTTTTCCTGTTTTCAAACAATTAGAGAGTTCCTAGTGAGACATATGTCTGAAAAAGATCTTCCAAGATTTCAGGCAATTCAAGGCAATCTAGCTGGAGCATGACTCAATGTTCTTCCATCAAACAAACTTAACGTGAAGTTGAACAATGTCACTTTGCGTATTAGTGTTGCCTCTAGACTAGGTGTTCGTTTATGTGAACAACATACCTGTATTTGTTGCGCACATATTTCAACTGATGGTCTTCATTGATTTGTCTTGTAAGAGAAGCGCTGGTCGTTTTGCACGTCATTCTCAATTGAATAAACGTTTTAACCGCACTTTTTCAATGTTTGACGGCCCTTCAATTTTGGAACCACTGGGATTGTTTAGAATAGATGGGAAACGACCTGATGGCGTTTCCTTGGTCAAGAGGACGCTCCTTAGAGTGGGACGTTACAGTAGTTGATGCAATTGCTCCCAGTAGGATTTCAACTTTTGCTCCTACTAAAGCTGCAACAGATGCTGAATCCCGAAAAATATCTAAATATAGTGGCATTGTTCAACAAGGCTATATATTTCAACCCCTAGCTTTTGAATGTCAAGGCAGTGCAGGTAAATTAACTGGAGACTTTATTTCCCTAATATTTTCTTCAAAGGAACCAAGGGCAGCAGAGTATTTTAAACAACGTTTGAGTATTATAATTTAGCAGACAAATGCCGCTTGTATTTTGGGAACTATAGAAGTTGAATCTTCATTAGAAGAATATTATGCCTTCTAGATAGTTTGGTCATTAAGAAAAAAAATAAAAATTTAGGAAATATTGACAAGCATCAACTTACTCATGCAATTAAAGCCTTTTGATTTGATGCCAAGTAAAAGTCAAATGCCAAGTTGAAGAACAAAGTGGTACAGGGATGACGTCCAGAAAATAAAATTTATGGAGTTAATTAAAGGAGAAAAAAATTTTAAAAAAAATACAAATATTATCAATTCAAGTCTTTCATTTAAAGAAGATGATTTATAATTTGAACTATAATTCGGATTACTAAACATTTTATTGTACATACATAGATTTGAATAAATTGCTAAGTAATTTTAAATTGAAAGTATTTTAGCAATTGCTACGACGTTTTAAAGGTTACACTCAAAATGCGTTATTACTTTTCAATTTTTTTAAAGTGTATTTTTTTCAATTTATGAAAATCAATATTACAAAATATATTTAAAAAACAACAAATTTAAAAAACGAAATTTAAATACACATAAAATTTACATTGCAACGACTTATTTTTGTGTGATTGATACTGGAATTTGTGCAACTGTGGATAACACTGAAGTGTTTGTGGTCCAGATATCACAGATTAGACATCTTGATAATAAAAGTGTAGCATTTAAAATTCCTGACAGTCGCTGGAAAAAATATCTAAAAAGGATCCAGATCGCAAGAGCCACTTCTGGTAAAAGACATGACTTGCAGAATATTTTGATAGCAATTGGATGCCATAATCAACATTAGTATCCGCAAGGAAACAGTCGAAGGCTGCAGTGTATTAATTATAGTCACATCTAGAGCGGCTGGTCATGGTCAGCCAGAAGATCAGCATGGCAAAATGATGTGCTCAGGACGAGCACGAGACTCAGTGAGGTCAGACTTTTCAACACAGGAGACAAAGCAACTTTAGAAGCAGTTGCAAAAATAGCATTCCTGAGTCATCAACTGCGCATGACATAGCATGATCATCAAATAAATCCAAAGGCTTAAAGCACTTTGGATATTTTTTGTCATTAATGGGATGCCAAGTCAATAACAAGCAAAATTCGGAATTCAGCTGTAGTGAAGGATAGACCAAGTACTTTCAAGGGAATCGCAGCCAGCCAATCCGCACTTCCTGGTACAGAACAAGAGAGAAGTCTAGATTAAAAATTGGAGGATAAACAAGTATTCTGGATAACTTCCTCCCAAAGTGAACAATAGAATGTTGTGCTTTTGGGCCATGTGCAAAGGCATTTCAGACAACATTACCAATCGTCTTCTCAAAAGATCTTACAAATACTGATGTGGCACAGAGTAAATACAATCAATGGGAACAATTTGTTTACATGATTCTTTACTGTGCACATAGGGGCCCAAGAACGCAGGAGGAGCAATTTTTGATGCTAGTGGTAATCCGAGATCTCCTTTAGAAATGGGCAAAAATGGCTGTAGTAGTAAACAGGGGTGGAAGGAGAGCCCGCAAAAACGCCTCTGAATGGTGAAGAAGGCAACTGTGTAAAAATCCCTTTAAACCACGGACATTTGTTAGAGTATTGTATATTAACCTGTGAATAAATGTGTCTAGATGTATTTTTCTTAATCTCACAACCATGAATACAATTACTATAAATACGAGTAATAAAATAATAACGAAAAAGCATAATTGATTTTTCAATTTTCA
>CABFPE010000046.1:8676-42422 GCA_900660155.1 Hofstenia miamia
GAGTTTATTTAATTTTCATTTCTACTCTTATCTGGTTTGATTATTTAATAAAATGTGCAGCTAGGCAAGTTGTGTCGAGTAGTGGCTGGATTCCATCATGGGATCGATTCTCAGGGTCCTTGTGCCAGTCACGAAACCACACTTATGTTACGGTTAGGAGTTTTTCGATTCTTGCCTAGTCTGACTATTGATCAATACATGTATAAAATAATCAATGCTTGAAACGACTGGATAGTCGACACTTAGGGATATTTATATATTCTTAAATGTAGGAGACTCGACTATAATTGACCTGATAAATGACTTTACATGTAGTACTAGTAAATGTAGGTATAGGAAACTGCAATCTTATTACTTAAATGTTTAAGCCGATAGTTTTACGGTAATGGCTATTTTAATATTATGTAAATGCAGTTAGTGTCAATGCCCGGTTGCTTTATTAAATCAAAACAACAAACACTTTACAAAATTGAGTTTAAGTCAGTTACAACTTTACTTGAGTGCACGCACTGAGCTAACGTAAGGTACACATAATTAATTCCAGTTGAGCTGAGGTGGTGCAGTGGACTCAATCATCGTTACAGGAGAAGAGGAGCTGTCTTGTGGAGATCGGCTTCGGGCAGTAGCCCATGGAAGAACTGAAGAGGAAACATCATGATGCTCTGTCACCTAAACAGTGATAGTCAATACTCAATTATTTAATTAACATAACTAGTTAATAAGATAGAGAGGTCTGATGGTTCAACAGCTTGGTAACACCTCACCCGCGATTTACCGAGTACTTCTTATCAGTAGTTAGACACGGCGTAATAAGCTAGGTGGAGGATGTTACATGAATATGATTAAAAATATATTGTAAAGAATTATAATCAGCTTAGAGTAATTTGTACAATGCAACTAAGTAATATCAGTGATTTTGATTATAGAATAGTATTTGTTGATACTAATGATTTTGACAAAATGAAGGGGGTGAAATCACTTCCATTTTTAGCCACCATATTGGCAGACAAAAGATTTGAAATTTGAAATAAACAGGTTCTTTTCTGAACTGCTATAAATAGATTCAAATTCTTGTTAACACAAGATAAAGAAATTTCTTTATAAATCATATATTGTTTCTTTGCTATGGTTTGAATATTTGTCAAACTAAATGTGTTGTGTTAAGTAGTGGCCTAGATCCATCATGAGAGTGATTCAAGGTTCTTTGTGCCAGGCCACAAAAGTGCACTTAGTTTAGGTGTAGGGGTTTTTATTCTCATTTAGTTGACTACCAATCATTTATCTACATGTATTAAACTTAACAAGCTTGATATAAGCCTGGTAAGCTGAAACCTAGGAATTTATATTTACATTATTTTAGATCCAAATTGATGAAAATAATGTGAACTATAAAGTGACCAAGCATGTATTAGTTATTAAATTTAGGTTAGGAAGCTGCTGTAAATTAAGTTAGTTATTAAAGCCAATATATTTCAATAGTGGCTACATGTAATATCAACTACGCAGCTAGTGACAAGTCAGGTTGCATGAACATGAAACACTTTTAAAAAAAGAGATTAAGTCGAGTTGTGTCTTGTCCTAAGTATGTACTGAGCTAGGATAGGGTACACATAAGTAATATCAATGAGCTGAGAATTTGAACTCAACCAAGTGGATCATCATTGAGCAGGTGAACGTGGATGTGGAGATTAGCCTTTTGTGGATACCCACTATCAACAAATGGAAGAGATGCTGCATGGCTTCATCACCTAAATAGTGATTAGTTATATTTTGTTAATGAACGTTAATGGGAACAAGTGGAAGCTAAACAGTGTTAAATTAGTATATCCCTACCTGCAAGTACACAGCTAATATTATAAAGTAACAAAAGAGAAACAGTAAAAATGCCTGGTAGGGGATGTTACACTATGGCCTCATAATATGCAATATTTTGTGTCACACTAAAATCTAAGAAAGCTGTAAATTATCCCTGGTTTTCCTTATTTCCCTTTTCAAGATACGCATTTAAATTTTCAAAGTATTGAAAGGGCATTATATGAAACAGCTTAATGATATTACAGTGAAATTTAGTGTCAATTTAAATGGTTATATTGATAAGGGAAATAAAAAAAAACTTGAAAAATGTATGTGATTTTTATTTGTTTTTTGAAGCCCTATAAAGTGATGAACAGCTTATAAATAAAATTGAGGATATTTCTAGGAGTTGCAAATTTGCTCCCTTGTAAGTAAAAATAGGAGTGGCCAGTAGAGTTAAAATAGCAACTGTATAAAACTTGAAAAAGTGTTGTTTTATAACCAGAGGCTGCTGTTTAGTACCTATATTTTCAAAAATAAATAAAAATGTTTTCACTTTCCTCAAATTTTTTCCAATGTGGTGGCATATTAATCTTGTCCACCTTAGCAGTGTATATGATTCTCTAATAGTGGTAATTCAAACAAATTTATAAAGTCTACATTACAAATGATTTATGTGAAATTTTTTGTAAAAAAATTTATTAATATTATATATTATGCATGGCACCTAAGAACATATTAATTTAATAATTATAAAATATATGTTTTTAGGAATACTTAGTTATTCAAATAGGCCAATTGTAGAACTTATAATTAATAAAAATGAAATTTAAAAATTTTTAATTTATTGCATTCACACATGTTAGATAATTGAATTGTGCACTGGAAAATTTTGCAAAAATCAAAATATAAAATATTTACAATGCTATAGTCAATTATCATAGAAAGTCATTTTAGAAACAAATTAAATTTTTTAATGGAATAGGTACATTATTTCTTTATGTTTATTGCTTCAACTCTTTTTAATAATGTGATATAAACAATATTCAATAAATTCTATATTTCTCATTATTGAAAACTTTTGAACAATTGGGTTTCCAATTATTTTAGTGACTTACCCAAGAAGCAAATGCTTTTGTAACAGTATCTGTCAAATTTATTTCAGAACTACTGTTTTAATAATATGTATGTACATTCTAGCATTTTTATCTAGTCTAAGGTATTTCAACAATCAAGTGACTATTTTTTACAAATTATTAATGCTCTTTCACTGTTTACTTGTTTGATTCAGTTTGTAGAAAAAATTACTTTTGCCACTGTTTATTAATATAGTTGCAATCACCTGTAATTTATTTTGTTTTCTAATATATTGAAAAACTACACACTGTAAATGATGGAGATGACCATTAAAAAGAAAAACACAAATCAGTCATGAAAATTAAATTTTAATTAATAATTAAAATTAGTTATATTATTATTTCAAAATATTTATTAAGCCTCATATAATCATCAATACACAGATGGTCAAAGAGTTAATAAAAATTTAACTAATTAATGGCACATTACAAATTAATCACCTTCTTAGCAATATAACTATTTTGCTAATTCCTGTAATATTTCCAATTTATCAATATCTTTGTTAAAACTTATGCATGTTAATAAATTATTTAAGACTTTCATTACCCTGCTATTCTTGGTTATATGTTGTTATATTTTTTAATTGCCATTATTTTAGAGATTTTAGTCATGTTTTAAGCAACATTCGTTATATTGGCTTGGGACTTTTGCCAGTACTGATAATCTTCACAAAAAGTGCAACATCCTATGAAAAGATATAAAAAATTTATATAAATATATATTATAAAAAAAGGGGCCTTACTGTAATATCCTCTACCAGGCATTGTCACTCTATATCTATTGCTACTGTATAACATTAGTTGTGTTTCTGTGGGTAAGGATTTTACTTGTTGCATACTGCTTGGCTTGTTGGTTCTGTTAACTTAATTAAACTAGAATTAACCATTCACTATTTAGGTGACGAAGCCATGCAGTAATCTATCCAATGATCAATGATGGGCATCTGCACAAAGCTGATCTCCACATCCAATATTACCACTTCCTCCATTTGGTTGAGTGCCACATCTCAGCTCAATTGATATAGTTTATGTGTACCCTATCCTAGCTCAGTGTATACTCAAGACACAGCACAATTCGACTTAAAATCTATTTTGTAAAAGTGTTCAATCTATTCACAACCTGACTTGTTACTAGCTGCTCATTCAATATTACATGTAGCCATTACCGAAAAATATATTGGCATTTCTAGATATATTAGTTTCAAACAGCTTCCTAACTTACATTTATAATTTAATACATGTATGGTCACTTTATCAGTCACTTATGGGTCATTAATTTGGATCTCAAATAGTATTAATATATTTCCTAGGTTTCAGTTATCCAACCATTTGTTGACAATTAATTATTCTAGTACATATATTAAGGAATTGCTAGTCGGCTAACCAAGAGAAAACCCCAACACCTAACTTAAGTGCACTTTCGTGGTCTGGCACAGGGACCCTAGAATCGTTCTCTGTGATGGATCCAGACCACTACTAAACACCACTCAATTAGCTCGACATTGTACTAAATATTCAAACCATTATAGTAGAACAAAATAAGAATTCCAAATACAATTCTTTATCAACTTCTTACAATGTTTCTAATCTATTTATAGTAAATTCGGAAAAGTACATGTCAATTCAAATTTAAACCTTTTGTCTGCCAAGATGGCAGCTAAAGATTCCCATCTACCAATACTATTCTCTCTATTTTGACACATGTTGTTTCTTGGTTGCATAATACAAATAAATCTAAATTATTCTAATTGATTTGATTACAATATTTTAAATGATCTTTTCTTCTATCTTATTCCCATTCTGCTCAACATTTGCAGCTTATTTTAGATTTGTGTTCGATGATGCTACATTACCTTTATTTACTATGCACCAATAATATTGTAATAAAAAAACATTTATATTTAAAATCAAACTAGAGGGTGCTTAGCAGTTGTATATTTTTGTTGCTACTGCTATTTATTTTTATTCTTTCAAATGTTTTTTTAATATTTTTTTATTGCAATACATTTAAAATTGCATAATAAAACTGTTTCAATATTTATTGAACTTTTATATTTCTTAGTATTATGGTAAAATTTTTTTATCAATTGTTTATAAATGTTAAAGCAATTCAGTGATTTTTCTTAGTTATTGGTACTGATTTACATAGCATTCTATCTAAGAATCTTTCTTGAAACTAAAAAGCATTAATTGCCAAATTAAGTTGATAGGATAAGTCAGAATGGTCATTATTAAGAAAATATTTATAATTAACATGCTAATGCTTTATTCTTTAAATAATTATAATAATAAAGGATAATTGCATAGAAATATCTAATGAAGTAGTAATTTTCTATCAGCTAGAGCAATGCCTTTTTATGTTTCAAACACTGAGACAATAGCTCCCAGAGGAAAGTCCATGCTTGAGACAGTTAGTAAAAGTCTGAAAGTTTTTTGAGGCGCAGAATATTTTGTTTTTACTTATTGTTTTATCATGTTGTGCTCTTTTTCAGAACTTTACATATTGCTTCTAATGGTTCTACTAATAATGGGACTGAATGCTTGAACTAGTCCTGCAATTATATGTGTTTCTATTACTTTCTTCAATCAGATTGTTAAATACTTGCTGTGTTGCCCTTAATGTGTCAATCCTACTCTGGTATGTCCTCCTTCCCTGGTCTCTATTCTCATCCTTTTTATTCCATAATTACATAATTTAACAGGTGCTCAGTTTACTATTCTACATATTCCTTCAGTGCTAGTCCCTGTGCCATTGACTTCTTAACATACAAGCATTTGAACTTTTTGCTACTTGATTTTTAAATTCTATCCACATCTTATTTCTGTTTCTTGTAGCTGCCTGCTCAACCCACTTAATGCCATCATTTCATTCTTATTCCATTCAACAATTCCTGTCAAAAAACCAACAGTAATACATATTGTGCATCAAAAATACTTATTTTCTTAGCTCATTTACTATTTCATTACATACCAATATGTGAAAAAACCAATACATGCCAAATATTAAGCAATCATTGCTAATTTTGGAATATCACCTAAACAAATGTATGAAACAATAACTTTTTGAAACTTATCTATTAAGAAGGCAGTCATAATCAAGTAAGAGAGATTTGGACAATTTTGCTGAATGAAGAAAACAACTGATAGAAATAATATATATTGATTTTAAGTCTAAGATACCACTGTGAATGATTGTACTTGTGCAGTCTGAATACAGTTGCACACACTTTAAAACATAACTGCAATTTTTTGTATTTTGCCTATATTTTTGCTCTCAATAAAATGGAAAAGGAAACAATGTAGAATGGTTTTTTTTAAAACTGGCAAATGGTATGTCATAGTAACTCTTGAGAGTCACACCTCTGCACAAAAATCAAGTACCTCACAAAATTCATGCTCTTGGCCACCATGAGTAGTTAAGAAGAGCACAAAGAGCTTTAATTGGGATACCATGAAGTACTCATAACAGCTAAAGCTATTTGCAATGAGGAAATGAAGTGATTCTATTGGAACCCATCTAGTGACAAATTATTTTGAGAATTTGAGTTTTCTTGACAAAATTTATATTTTTATTTCTAGGATTCAGGCAAAGTGATATAATTGATGACAAGAAATGTTTTTTAATAAAATTAAATAGAGCACAATAATTTTAAACAATTTTTTTTATTTGAATTCCAGGATTCAGGCAAACTGATATATTTGATGACTTAATTTTTACAAAATTAAGTTGAACACAATCAAATTCAGACAAAATTTTTACTTTTGTATTCTATGATTTAAAGACAAGTTCTTTTTATGACTTGATTATTGTAATAATTTTTTAATCATACAACATTATAATTTAAGGTAAAGTAATACATAAAAACATTCCATACATTTTCCATTATTTAGGCTCTATATATTCAAGTTCAAGATGTATGCAAATACAAAAAAAATATTCACAAAACTTAATACCAAAATCTGATGTAGAGACGTAGTATCATGACAATAAGCCGTTATTATAGTCTCTTGTAGAAATTATCTATTACTTTTCTTAATAAAACAGTAAGCAAGTTGGCACTTTTCTAATTCTCTCCTTTACAATAAGTGTTTGGTTGATTAACTTAATTTAATATGCAAGAGCCCTTTTAGCTACTTAACTCACTCCAACTTATTTAGGTAAAACAGAGATAATGGAAGACAGGATCAACACTCGAAGGCAGACATGCATATCCAGGAACTCACAGACCAGCTGCATCTACCAATGGAGCTGCCTTTGTAATGTAGAAACCATCGAAAGAATTGGTATGTGAATAGCAAACTCAGTGTGATGGAATGTGCAACTACTTAAGAATTTAGTGCATTGATTGTTTTTGTTATTATGAATTTGTGTAAGAAATGAAGTAATGCAACCGGGATGCTTGAGTAGCTTATTATGAAGCCTTACATGTAATAACCCTACATATATAGAAATAAATAATAGGCCTCGATACATGTAAACAATCAATGCCGCCTGCAGAAAAATATAGACAGGAGTCAGCCGTAGGTCTACCGTACAAAACAATGAGCAACTTGCTGTGACTATTAAATAATCTATATGTAATAGAATATAAAGATATGATCTAAATAACCATCTAAATGTAAGTACTATTAAATCCTCGATCATCATGTAACGTAATAAATAACTGAAGTTCATCAATGAGAGAGTTAGCATGTAAAACATAATAGTTGCAATCACAATAACAGGCAAGCAATGATGAGTAGGAAAGCTATAATAGTAAAACTCCTACACCTATCCGTAACCTAAGAGCACACAAGGTAACTACAGCTGTCGCCCTCCCCACTGTGGAATAGCTATTAGGAGGCTGCTCCAGCATACCTTTAACTGGATGTGGGAACCACCATACAATTACCCTAGCTCGTAAACATTTAGCTTTCCATCATAATATAAAATAACCTGACAAGAGAAAGTAAATCCAACATAAATTTTCTCATCAATAATTACATCACTTCAAGTATATTTATAGCATTTGGTAATAAACAACTAAATACTCGACTAGTACCTGTTAATCTTTCTTGTTTACAGTTTTTCCCTCATTTAATATTTCTGCTACAATTATGCAACGTCAGCATTAATTTGACTACGCTGTTTGACCATCTTTCGTTTTGTCAAATACTGTCGAGCATAATTTTAAATATAATTGTACAAAACGTTTTACAAAATGAAATAATCAATCCTATAATGTGTTTTCATTTTAATCATTATAAATATTTTTAGTCTTTGTTTCATTCATCCTTCCTCTCATCTTGACCACACATGATAGTTTTGATGGATTATGTCACAATTTGTTAAAGCCAATATATTTCAGTAATGCCTACATAAAATATTAATTAAGCTGCTAGTAACAAGTCTGGTTGTGAACAAGTGAAACACTTTTACAAAATAGAGTTTAAGTCGAATTGTGTCATGTCTTGAGTATGCACTGAGCTAGGATAGGGTACACATAAACTGTATCAATGGGCTGAGATGTGGAACTCAACCAAATGGATCATTGAGGGATTTGTGAAACTGGATGTGGATATCAGCTTCGGGCAGATGCCCACTATCAATCATTGGAGAAATTGCTGCGTGGCTTCATCATCTAAATAGTGAACAGTTATATCTAGTTACATTGTGTTAACAGAACTCAAAGCAGAAGCAGTATCAAGTTAAGTAAATCCCTACCCACACAACTACGACTAATGTTATAAAGTAACAAAAGATAAATAGTAATGATGCCTGGTAGAGGATGTTGCAAAATATATAAATTGATTACAAATTAAAAAAATAATGTTTAAAAATTTACAACAAAAAACGTTTTCATTTATGATAAAATATCTCAATGATTACAATTTTAAAATAATGGTCTTAAAAATTTACATAAAATGTTTTTATTTATGACGAAGTATATAAATTACTAATATTTAAGCTATTCATGTTAAAAATTTTAAACAAAATCCGTTCTATATACAATAAAAAATATAAATTTTTGCAATCTATTCAAACAATTTCAAAAAATTATAACAAAAATTTAGTATTTATGTTAAAATATATAAATGATCACTATTTAAACTAAATTTACATTAAAAAACGTTCTTATTTAAGATGAAAAATATCAATTATTACAATTTAACAAAATAATGTAAAAATTTACAACAAGAAATATATATAAATGTATAAATCATTAAAATTTAAATAATTATTTTAGAAATTTACATAAAAACACGTTTTTATTTATGATGAAGTGTATAAATTATTAATATTTAGTCTATTCATTTTAAAAATTTTCAACAAAAACCATTATATTTATGAAAAATATATAAATTTTCTCAATTAAAATATATTATCTTAAAAATTTATATAAAAATGTATTTATTTGCAATGACAATTTCAGCAAATGTGTTAAAAAAGAAACATTTTTATTTGTGATTAAATATATTGATGATTACATTTTAAACAAAAATGTGAGATAGAAACCGTTTTTATTTATAACAAAACTTGAAAACAATAACAATTTAAGCAAATGCTTACAGTTTTTACAGTTTTTCAAAAAAATGTATTTATAAAAATTAGAATAATATCACAAAAAAGAGTTAAGACCCTCTCTATAACAATCAAACATGTGAAATATTAGATTTATAAAAAAACTCACCACAAAGATTGATTTTTTCAGTTTACTTCGCTTTCTTTCAATTATCCTGTCTGTATATTCATATATGTACAAACTTGCACGTTTTCAAGATCAACATTACATAATTTTTTATCTATATCCCATTGCTAAAAGTTGAATGTATCCAATCATAAAAATTGTTGTCTACCAAATTAAAAAACTGTTTATCTCAAACCATATAAACATGAAATTTAAACCACTTTATAAATTATCACTATTAAATAAGATATTTTCAAGTCATATGAAACTAGAATTTTTCCAAAATTTTGAAAAATATCTCAATTATTATTACAAGATGTATTCCCAATATATACCTGTATGTAAATGATTGATGCTACAAACCTAAAATGTTAGTGAAGTAAAGTTATTTGTTAATCAACCAGTCTTGTGCAAAGATAAAATGAAATAAATACTTCAAGGCAGTCTTCTCATTGAATTCAAGTATAAGATATGTATCGCACAAAACCCAATTTCATATTAAATGTTTCAAAAGGATATAGAGATTCTTGAAATCAAATCTGACCTGAGTTTCTGAGGCACAGCATTAGAGAGAGCCCTAATATATTTTGGATTTACAAACATTTTTCTACCATTGAGTGACTAAAATACATATTTTTATTACTTGATTTAGTCCCAGAGTTTGATGTATTGTTAAGGGTTTCAATACATCTGGGATTTTATTAGTATATGTTTCAGCACATTTGACCCTCCCACTTTACACTTATAAATGTATAGATCTATTATTAATATTATAAAAAACACTAATAATAAAAAAGATGTGAAAGAAATTTTTAATGTTCTAAGTTTTGTTGCTTTTTGGATTAATTTTCTCCATGATTGATATGTGATGGAAATAATTCACCTTTAAAAATACAATTTCCACAATTCTAATACAAAATTTTGTTAAGAAAATATTAAATGTGTACAAATGTTTATTAAATTTTATAATAAATTGTAGTCACATTAAACAAAGTTAGTAATATTAACTTAATAAATGTAAAAATAGCTTATAATGTTGAATAAATTCAACCATCACTGTATCATTCTCCTGAGTCATTTAATAAAATGAAAATTTCATGATAGTATTAGTTTAAACTTTCAAAAATGGGAAAGAAAACACACATAGAATAAAATTTGCTATTCCTTATTGTATATTCAGATTATACTTCCATATTTTGAAGCATGAATGGTTTTATTTTTATGTGTTTTATCTAATATCATGCATAAAATTTTAAGATATTCTAAAATTTACATTATCTAGTTGAAAGATAAACTGCACTATTTACTGAAAACATTATGCAATATATAGAATAAAAATCAATAAACAGTAAATACTATAACAAAAAAGCTTGTATTGTTTCTCTGTGCTGTTTGTAATTGCATTCAGACATAAATTCACATTGAAAATAAGTACATTTTTATGTGAATTTTTAAAATAATTTATTTTAATTTAGAAAATTTATATATTTTATTTTATGGTAGATATTATGATTTTTATTAAAAAATTTTTAAATGAATAGATTAAATATTAATAAATTATATACTTCATCATAAATACAAACGTGCTTTTTAGGGTAAATTTTTAACAAATTATTTTAAATTGTAATCATTTATACATGTTAGCATAAATAAAAACGCTTCTTGTTTAAATTTTTGGCATTATTTGGTTAAATTTTAATAAGTGATATACTTCATCATAAAGAAAATGGTTTTTGTTGAAAATTTTTAGCATCATTAGCTTAAATTGTAATCATTGATATATTTTATCATAAATAAGAACATTTTTTATATAAATGTTTACCATTATTAGTCTAAATAGTGATCATTTATATAGTTAATTGTAAATACAAAGTTTTTTGTTGTAATTTTTGAAATAATTTGGCTAAATTGTAATAATTTATACATTTCATTTGTAAATAATATGGTTTTTAATGAAAATTTTTATCATGAATAGTTTAAATATTAATAATATACTTCATAATATACTTCATAAAATATACTTCATAAATAAAACGTTTTTTTGAATTTTTTACATCATTATTTCAAATTGTAATCACTGATATATTTTATCATAAATAAAAACATTTTTTGTTGAAAATTTTTGACATCATTTTGTTAAATTGTAATCATTTTATATATTTCTTCAACAATAAAAACGTTTTTGATTGTAAATTTTGATATCATTTGTTTATGTTGTAGTTGTTTATATATTTAATATATTTAATAATAACATTAATTATTGTAAAATTTTTAAATTAAATTATATAATTAAATTTGAACTCATATTGATTTAAAGTATAAAAAAGTTGTAGATTTCAAAAGTGAATACATTTGAAATTCAAACTCAAATTTTAGATATAGCCTTATCCATCATAATCAAACATAAATAAACAATGAACAACACAAGGGATGTACTTGAGGGGGTACTCAGGGAGCTAAGCCTACTGTAGCATCTGCTACCAAGTGTTAATGGAGATTAAATCATTCTTTTAAATTATTGTTCCTCATTATATGCGGGTAGGGATGTACTTATGTTAACTCTTTACTCCAATATACATTTATTTAACCTTTACTTAACTAGAGTAACTCGATACTGTTTAGGTATACTGCCATCTCAGTTCTGCTCCATGATCTGGCTATGGCCTCTGGCCAACTCTGATCTCTGAATCAATGCACATGTGCCTCCATCATTGATCAAGTAGTTCCAAGTCTCAGCTCAATGATGGTCTTATGTGTTCCCTATCCTAACTCATTGCAGCTCTCGATGCTGCTTGTAACTGACTTAAACTCAATTTGTAATGTGTATTTATGATACTTCACAACCTTGCAATGTCACTAGCTGCTTAATAAATATTACTTTAGCCATTACCGAAAACTATTGGCTTTAGTTAATTTAATTAAAGTAAATTACATAATAACTTGCAACTTCCTACCTTACATTTAAATAACAATACATGCTTGGTCTATTTATCAGTCTATTATAGGTCACCTAAGTCTATAATATTAAATATGTATAACCTACAGTAAGCTATCCAGCCCTTTTACCAATATCGATTAATAGATACATGTAAATGAAAGAATTGATAGTCAGCTAAACGGAGAAAAACTCCTAATCATATACCTAACTTAAATGCAGGTTCATGGTTTGGATCAAGGACCCTCGAGTCACTCCTGATATGTGCCCAAACCACTACTACTGCATTTACCATTTAGCTTGACATTATTTATAAATAAGCAAACCAAAATAAAATCTAAAGATAAGATTTTTGAAGAATTTACTTCAACAATTTCCAAATTGATTTCTAGCGTATTTATAGTTAACTTCAAAAAGTACCTGTCATTTGAAATTCAAATTTAGATCGTCTGCCAAAAATGGCTACAAATAATGGAAGCAAATTCGCCCCCTTTGTTTGGTCAAATTGTTTGATGACAAGTACTAATTTGCTATTTTAATACTTAGTTGCATTTACAAAGATAATGTGATAATTAAACTTAAATTGTTTTTTAATCAATAATCATCTTCTCTTCTTAGCAGCATTATGCTTTGGATTTCTCTTCACTAGCAGCATTATGCTTTGGATTATGCTACACGCCCTCCTCAGCTTGCATTATTTTTAGTACTGCTCATTCTCTGTGGACCAATTCATCAGCTTTCTTAATTATCATTTCTGCTTGGGGATCACTTCCTTCTTATATTTAGGAGTACCACATAAACTTAGCAATTTAATCTGCCTGACTTTCTCAGGAATTTGTAAAATGGAAAAATTTTTTAATCTTGGCTATATGATTATTTAGTCTGTCTCTTTGAGTTCATTCATTTTTGCTGAGAAAATCTCATAGAACTTTCTATATATATGGATGCCTTTTATCACTATCATTAACGTCATTTGTGCATCTGCGCCATTTCTTTGTGTATTGTTGTGTTTGGATAGAAAAATGTAAAGACTTTCCTGAGGCGGAATTTACATCCTTATAGAAGAAGCTTATGTTCTCCCTCACCTCTTCTTCACTTATTGTGGCAGAATGGGGATAATTATCTTCAAAACAAAAAAGAAGAAAAAGATATTGACTTTTAAAAATTATTTCTCATTAATAATTTTTCGAAAATATATTAATGCAATTTGAAGTTTTTACTAGTTGCCAAATGTGTTAAGACCAATGTGATAGCAGCTTGCACTGTCACTTGGTGAATTTAATTTCATAATTTATATGCGTTACATAATTACCAGACAAATCAAAAGCAAAATGTATCAGTAATCTCAAAAAACGCAAATAAACTTATGCCAAGAGAAATACTATTATTAGACACTGCTTCCAACATTCTACTTGAAACTTAAAAATAATAAAAATATCTAGTAATGAAGATAAATCTGTTCACCTTGCAAATATTGCATTTTCAATTCTGTCCTCCAATTCTGTCTATATTACAGCCACATTTTCAAAAACACAGAGCATTTCATGATAACTTTTCTATCAAAAAACATTTTTGTTGTTTGGGCAAAGAAATATCTGATAATGATGTTATGTTCACAAATATATTTGTTAATTGAGAATGTCACAACCACAATCAGCAAGATGTTGCAAGGAATGTGTAGAAAGTAAGAACATTAACACAAATAGATAATATAAACAACACTTGTTAGGTAAAAGGATCATTTTGTTGCTGTAATACAAAAAATTTAGATTTAATTTCATTGCAGCATGACTAACTCAAAAGCAGATAAACTTTTTGAAAATTTATTTGCAATTTGATTAGAAAACCTGCAAAAATACAGAGGATCCATTCAGTAAAATGAGAAATGTTTTTATCTATTTCTCACAATATTGTGAAAATTTTGTAATTATGCCTGATATGTAGAAGAATAAATACTGTTTTGTGAAAGTGAGAAAAGGTATGCATTCCATGGTGCACACCTTGATATTGGCTAAATACTACAACATACAAATGGATTTTACAGAATATGATGGCCATGTTCTAATCTATGCTTGTTTGTATGATATGATCAAACAAAAGGACTCTATGCCAACAATTGTGCTCAATACTCCATTCTTTTATTAATTTTTAAATTTATTTACATTCAAATTTCTATGCAAAACTTTTCAATAATTTTTTTGTGCAAAACATTGTTAATTGAATCTTTTGTTTTATTTTCATTTTTATATTGTTACTCTTTCCAAGAATTTCAATTTTGTATTATTCATTCCTTAAATGTTAAATACTCTGGATAATAAAACTATTTTTGTTTCAAATAATCAATATTTTTTGCATAAACATAGAAATTTAAGAAAAACCACTATTCATTGGAAATTAAATATACACATAGGTCTATTTCTTTGCCTATCAGAATTAGTAAGAATAATATTTTAAGTGGCTAAGTTATGTGGATAAAATCTGTGTTATATTATTGTGTCTGAGTTATTGTCAGCATAATTAATTCAAATATTGAGGTGCACAGCCAACCCAATGGGTTGCAAATGTAAACCCTTACTACTGGAATTCTGGCACCACTGATACAAATGCAAAGATAAATCTATTTCATGCTTCAGTGGTATTGAAATTCAAGAGGATACAAGCATCATAGTGTGCTTGCTGGGTCATGCTGGCTTGCACACTTAGGGTATGGATAGATGTAGTGGTTTTGCTATTTGTAGATTTAGCCTTCCTATCAATTTGTTTCAACATTGGCATTTAATGTCAGCTAGGCTAACTCTATTTTAGATATAAACTTGTTGACGTGAGTCAAAGGACCAGTTCTAGTGTAATGTAATACCATATTAATTAGTTATCTATTCTAACTATAGCTTTACACAAAATGTAACTCAATACCAATTTACTATTCTTGTGACATATAGATAATATATGCAGGGACTTTTGCCATATGCATATAAAGAATGATGGTAAATTCTGTAAGTTAACATGATTCAAAATTTGATAGGACTGTATGCACAATCTGCAACACAAAACTTGAGTGCACTGCACATATGCTAAGGAATTGAAACCTTTTTGCAAGATGAACCAGCAGGTTGACCAGAGAGCTATTGAAAACTAAGTTTCTGTCACCTCAAATTCAGTTGCAGTTATTTAAATAGACAAATTAGCTTTCTCATGAAATCATAGTGATTAGAGATTTATTTTATTAATTAGTCTGTTTATAAAATTAAATTTGACAATGATCTGTATACATGATATACTTTACCCAAAAGTTTGAAAAGCAATGAGTTACATTAGTAGGATTGAATAAGAATCAAAGCTGGGTTAGTGTCATATTACATGACAACCATGGCAGCACTACCAATATCTGTATAAAGAATTGGAATTCAGTTAATCATCTCACTGTCATTAAGGTGTATTCCTTTTACCCCAATTAATGAACACCAAATTAGTTGTACCCATTACTGTAAGCTTAGTGTACTCAATAATTGTTCTAAAAATAAATGTGAAATCAGAATTTTGCAACTCTAATCAAAAACTCCAAGCACCTTGGAAATTTTTTTTGTGTTTTAAAAATTACTACAACTCACTGAATCAAAACTTACTATAAACACAATTACATGAAAACAGAAAACAAAAAATATATCCATAGAAAAATACCACTAGTGCTTAAAATATATGATAGATACAATATCCAAAAAATTAGCAATTATCTGAGAAATATGAACCAGTGAAACACTCCCCAATCAGCATAAGTAGCATTGCAATCCCAATCTCAATGGGAAAAATCAGTTTTTTATCAGCAGCCTTTTTCTACACACATTGAGATAACAAAAATGCAATGATGTATGTTGCTGTATGATTTCCAAAAAAATATGTGCCTTATTTGGGAATAATAACCTAAAGTTAAATACTAAAACACTTAGCAGTGAATGTAGACTTAATTGACCTAAAGTGATAAATGTTTGCTGTAGTGACTATTATTGAAAGTATTGATTTTGAACCACCCTGATTATGACACAAACCAATTCACAGATGATAATAATATATCTATTTGAAACTCATTAAATGTCAAAATGTTTTTCATGAATTATTTTTATTAAATATCACTTGTCAAGAAACTGTAGAAACTAATGTGCATTGACTTCCTGGTAATAATTTAAAATTGATGATCCTAGTCTCAAACTACAAATAAGCTAATTCAGTTTTAATTTTTCACATATATTAGATTTTGACATGGAAAATTGTAGACTGGTCAGATTCCCAAACATTTTCAAATATATTATGCAATGAACATTGGACTTATATTAGAAAGAATCATTAGTGGAAAGTATCATCTTTTTTCTAATTGATTAGACTTTCAGTTTGTTAAGGGTTTATTAACATATATGTATATATATATATATATATATATATATATATATATATATATATACATATCGCACTTTGTTTACCTCTCAACATATAGATCTCGCTATGTTGCAACTTCATATATACTTTTTTTCTTAAAATGGAATTTTTGGAAATTTATTTATTATTTAAGTTTGAATGCTACTTTAGAACAACTTTAAATGTATTAAAGATCATAATACATTTATAGGCTATGTGAAGAATTTTTGAACTAAGTGAAGTACCAAGAGTTGTAAATGAGCCGTGATATCCTACCGGTCCCTTGCAATATAGTCCCTAATCCGTCTTATGTAAATTCATTACAAGAATTTTTTTGTTAATAAACTAACTAAACCATATAATTGAAATAATAGTAAAATGGAAATAACTTCTTATCAATTATTTGTTGTATAAATACTCAAATGAATGAAACAATTGATATAATGTTCTAGAATATACTAATACAATTTTGTACAAAATCTAGGTCAATTCAGCGGCCAACTTAATATATCCAGTTTCCGTGCTTCATTTCACAAAAATTTCAGGGCCGTCTGGACGTTTTATTCATAGTTTTTGTTACATTGCTATAATAAAACCAAAGAATTTTATAATTGGATTTTATTTTAAGAAATCCTTTATTGTCGTAAACTAAAGTAAAACCATGGATTAACAGACATATGCAATTAAAGGAAATCGATTTATTAAAATGCCCAATTTTCAATATCTCTTAACTTAATATCATTGAACAATTTACACAGATTTTTTTCAAAAAAATGTAATTTTAATACAACGTATGCTAACACTGTATTCTTTTGATGTTAACAACACTGTGGTATTACAAAAAGAATAAAATTCATAGTTTTTATACCATAGACTATTTTCAAACCAATTTTTGGAAAAAGAGTTCTGTATAATTTCAATCACAATGCAGGATTTCCGCATAAGTGGGAGGGGGTGGAATGTTGTAATAGGGTTTACTGAGAAGCTAAGTTGGACCAGAAAGTGCTAACTCAGACCTGCTGATGCATACACACACACATATATAAATATATATATATATATATATATATATATATATATATGTCCATGTATATGATATATGATATATGCATGATAATCATAATATCATTATATTTTTTAAACAGCAAAAAATATTGCTGGTACATAGCGACATATATAAATATTACAGTGTATACATAGCGACATATATTATTTGCTAGCGTACATAGCGACATAAAATAACTATATATATACTTTAACGTAGTTTATTAAAGAACTTTTAACTAAAGCTAAAAATTGGGTTTCCTTTATATTTCTGTTTCACCCAAGAGTCTAGAGTAAAGGTAGACATTGATTGGTACTCCCCAATTCTCCATTTTGGTAGCTAAAATAGTAGAATAGAATTGATACTAAAAAACCAATTTTATACTACTAATTTAAATATAAATAAACATGTAAACTTATATTCAATTTTTTTAATCACAAAACGCATATTTAAATGTGCAGTGAGTAGAGAAGATCTTAAACTTACACCATAAGTGATTTCGGTAATTTGCAAACGCATTGAGATGTCCAGAATCAAAATAATACAGCAATAATAAAACGTTTCAGAACGTTTTTAAGCACTTAAAGATAAATTTTAAATAAAGCTCCAACAAAATTTTTTTGCCATGTCCTTTAGATTTATTCTCGTGTTTTACCCTTTTTAATATTCCTTTACACGTAACCAGTTATACTAGTAACAATGATACTCGTAGCCGCCCTATCAGCTGGTAAACAATCCATGGCCCTTGTCTAGACTCAGACTGCGCGTTGGGGTAGCTGTCCGACGGCCCTTTGGCTATGCCGTTGGAAAGAGGGCAGTTGCAACCTAAAATCAATTTTTCAAAATAAACCTCCCTAAATTGGATAATTAAGCCAATAAAATTGCCTTATTTAGTCAAAGTGCTGTACAATAAATGTAACTTGCCCCCCCCCTAGCCAAAACACTTTCCACACCGCAGACATGCTTTATACTAACACAGACAAACTGTTATATAATTAGTTCCTTCACCAACTTTTTACGATTCTTTCATATATGTTTTGAAAAATATCCAAAAATGTGGCAAATATTTTTAAACACATTGCTAAGCGTAAATATAGTAACATTTCAGCATTATATACTAGCCATATCCATTATTGATTTGATTCTCTGCTTTAATTGGCGAATTGATGTTGCTTCCCAACCATTTTTGTGTACCTCAGATTTGAGGTTTGACCAAAAATTTTCTACTTAGACATCATTGTGGAGGGTTAGCACTTCAAACCACAAAAGGCACACCAAGAGATGAAATAAGATCGGTTGTTAATTTGTCATAGTGAGCGGTTGCAAGGTCAGGCCAAAACATGATAGAACTTTTATCTGGATAGTAATTGGTGATAAAATTTATCAATCTTGTACGGATGCATTCTTCACGATAATCTGACCGGTGATACTGTTTGAGCGTTACATAAAAAAAGTACTGATTCCATCAGCACTTATGCACACATACTAACAGCCAAGTTGGAAATTTTTTCATTGCCATAAACTTTACATTATTGGGTGTTTTAGATTTGTCTTTAGTGAAGAATCGGTTATTACCAGTAAAATAATCACGTTTTAATTGAACTAAGTTTTATCATCGACTGAAACAGTTTTTCCTTTAGCACTCACAACCAATTTTCTGCAATTTTTGTTCACGCTTTCAATTTGATCTTCTGAATAAAGAGGCGATCTTGTAACAAGTCACGTTAGCTTTATTGAATATTCTGGAAATAGTACTGTGAGTAACATTGTTTTTAACCAACTTTCTTAATGATATACCATTCTTGTCAATATTGTTTCTCACAATTGCAGCTCGGATTGTGTTTGACATTTTTTTATTTGTTCCATAACGACCAGCCTTTCTGACATTGTCTATAGTTCTTTTAGATATTCATTCGAAAACAAAATTTTGGACTGTAAAAGACAGGTATATTAGGATCCTATTTCGGCGATCAAATTCATTCATCACAAAAAATATAATTATACATAAAATAAATATGTACTGATTGCAGGTGATTGGTTGACAATGTTATTGACTGAAATTGTTTTTGTACGTTTATTTAATGTGTGCAAATTTTGCTGCAACACGCTTTAGTTAAATTTCCTTAATGACAGTGTATGACTAGGTTTTGATTGTAAAACAAGACAAAAATGGCAACACGCCATCCAAAAAAACTTAAAACAAATTAAGTAAATATTTACAATTTCACTATAACAAATTATACAAAATGCTTAGTCAGCTAAAAACAATCTTATTGTAACAAAAAAACTCAAATACCTTTGCCGGCCAAATAAAGTATTTTATCATTATTAATATACATTAAGGAACAGTAATACACTTCATGCATTCAAAACATACATCCAACATTGAGCACTTACACAAACATTGATTATATTATTATATATTGTACATGTTAATCTGTAGTTAATTAGTTGTTTATATTGTATTCTTTTGTCATGTTTTTAGATTTTTTGTATACATATATTGCGCAATAAATTTACTTTGACTCTTATTACTATAATTCTGTCCTGTAAAAAATTAGTACGACCCAATTTTAGACTCATAAAATAAATATCAAAATAATCAGAATGTTCTTATTAACTACAATTTATAAAAAACTAATTTAAAAAAACTTGGCCTTGCTCGCTGCTAAGAGTGCTGAAATTACACGAGGCGCAGAATTAGAAATAACAGACGTTGCTGTCTTTACTGCTACTCCACCTGTGCAAAGGGAGCCAACTGCTCCAGCAACCGCTCCTCCAAAGGCTGCTCCCATAACATATTTCATCTGCAAATTACGCAACTTAGAATTTTCATTATTGGCCTCTTCTAGATCTAAAATGTCAATGTGCTCTTTTTTATTTATTGTTTCAACAATTTTTTTAAAACTTTCTTGGAATAGAAAAGTATCATATACTTTTTCTACTTTAAATACAATTTTCTTAATGAAATCATTGCATTTTTCATCAAATACATCCCTCACATTATTGTATTCTTGATTATATCGAGGACTTTCTGCATTTTCTGTTCCAATGGAAGGCATCAGGAAGCATTCCACTCTTTCAAACATGTTCGTAATTCTTTCCAGCTCTTCATTTCCATCAGAAATTGCTTGAAGATATTTATTCCCTCCTTGAATTCCAAAGCAAAATTCTTGTGGATTTTCCCAATCTCGCACTAGAAATACTAAATGTGGGAACTTCTTTTTGGAATTACAATGGGTATTCCTAAAGAATATTTTTAAAAAATTGAGTTCATCTTTGTCTATTTTGTTTTTAATGTTGACTATCAAACATGAACTAATCATAGCTGATATGGCGAATAATTTAGATGAAACTAATTGATCTTTCATTATTTCATAAGTGCCTTCAGTGTCACAAAGCATGTATGAAAAATCTTCATTTGATGTAGAGCAATCCATAGACCATAAGCCCTCAGTTACACCTTGTGAACCTGATTGGCTCTTGAAACCAAGAAGCGCTTCGTCTTTTATATTCAAAAGCTTTCTTCGCAAAACATTCAATAAGTATGATTTTCCAGTTCGAGCTCGACCAACAATAACAATACATTTAAATCTATCCTTCATATTTTCGCAAATGTGATAAATATTTTCACTTTGCAAAATAAATTTACTGTTATTTATAGCTAAAGTCTGAATGACTAGCGGTGACTTTGAAGGCATTATTTCTTTAGTAGTTGCATCATAGTTTCGAAAAGGTGGTGATGGTGCAAATTCTTGCGTCTTACTGCCTCTATCACAATTCATAGGATTTGCAGTATGAGAATTGATAGAAAACTGAGTTAAAAATTCGTTTCTTTTGATATTTTTACAATCGATTCTGTGTTTATTTCCATTATTATAAGTAGGGATTGACCTTGATACCGAAGATGTAGCGTTAATTTGCTTGAATTGTGGTGATTTTTTAGCATTGCTAGTATTCGAATAAATTAAATTCGAATTATTAGAAATTACAGAAAAAGACCCTAAAAATTCATCTGTTTCAATTCTTTTACCACCTTCAGTTTGTTGTTTATTTAAATCTGAACATTCCGGATATAACCTTGAAATGGAAGACTTAGCATTCCCCTGTTTGAATTTTAGTTCCTTTAGAATGCGGTCCACATCCTTTATTGGTGCATTATTAACTATTTCCTTAAAACTTTTATGGAAACGAAAAGTATCATATACTTTTTCTACTTTAAATTTTCACTTTTCATAATAACATTGCCAATGAATATCTGACAATGCTGATCAAATCTTTTTCCAAAATTTTCATACCGAAACGTAGACATTCTTTGTCGTGAACTAATTGATGGCATTAAAAAGCATTGCGTTGTATTAAATGTATTTTTTATTTTTTGAAGAAGTTTTCCATTTTCATGTGTACTTATTAGATGCTGAAAATATTTATGTCCACCTACTAAACCAAATCTATATTCACGAAGTTCAAAATCTCTAACAAGAAAGACTATGTCAATTTCTACAGTTTTTGAGTTATCAAGGAGATTTTCGACGAACTTTAAGTCTTCATAGACAAAGTTTTGAGATAAATTAACTATCAAGCAAGAGCTTAGAGATGCAACGATTGGTAGTAAATCTGGACAATTTGAAATATCCGTTCCAATTTCACTTAATAATATCGAAATATTCGAAAGAGGAGCTTGACAGCTTAAGGACCATAATCCATGTGTTACCACATTCACCCCAAATTTACTTGGAAATCCGTGAAGAGATTTATCAGTTTCGCGCATAATTTTTTTTCTAAGAACATTCAATAAATATGATTTACCGCATCGAGCTGGACCAACAAATGTAAAGCCTTTATAGATGTCGTACATTTTAGTGCACAGTGCGTCAATATTTCTTGCGTTTATTTGCAATTTCTGCTTAGAATCGGTTCGGATAATATTCAAAGCTAATGGTGATTGTTTACTAACATCTTGCAAATTCCAAAGATCAATTCCAGTTATCAAATTGACATTGTTAATTATATTAATCAGACGTTTTTTTAGATTATTTGTAACAAAAGAGACATCAATGTTTATGATACACTCTTGAATGAATCCATAATAATATTCATTGAAATCGGGATCTATATTAGACGGCAATAAAAAACATTCCACTTTATAAAAACTATTTTTAAGATGATTGTAGAACTCTTTATATCTTGAATGAAGTGATTCAAGGTACAAACACCCTCCTTTTAATCCAAACTCAAAATCATTAGGCGAGGACCATTCGTAGATCAAAAAGATAATTTTGTTGAATTTTCTAAATTTTGTTTTTTCTTGGTTCTTATAAAATGACTTGATACAACTAATTTGAGACGACTCAATTTTGTTGTAAATATTTACTATCAAGCAAGAGCTAAGAACAGCCATTATTGCAAAAGCTTTAGATGATATAGTTTCATCTGTTTCAAGAATTGCGTTGTCAATGCCAGATATCAAAAAGGAACAGCTGTCGTTATTAATAGTGCAATCAAAAGCACATATATCTGACATCACGAAGGGCGCTAAAGAACAATGTGGAAGACAATTGGAGAATCTCTCGTGCAAAACATTCCTGAGGAATGACATTTGATCGGAAGTACATCCAAGAAGTACAATAGACTTAAACAATTCTTGCATATGATTGCAGATGTTATTGACATTGTTAACGTTTACAGTGAAAATTTTTCGGACATAATCATAATGCAGTATTTGATAACCAGCCATAAACTTATATGGTGATATATGGAACGCCAATTTTGAAGAAATGCATTTTTTACAAAATTCAAAGGGTGTCCGTGAAAGTTACTTAACACCGATTTTTACCAGCCAATCATTGTTGGTTCTTAAATCTGTCAATTCATAATCTTATGGCTGACAGAATTTATCTTACAACTGTCAGAAAAAGTCGTTTATGTTTCAAATGAGCTTAATTGGGACATTACTTAAGAGACACCTAGTTAAAATATATGAGAAAAACATTAAAAGAACATTTCAATTGCTTCCTACATATAATTTTGAAAATTTTTCAAAGGTTTTACATTAATCAATTACTTAAACTTCAAAAGCTATTTAAATATTTTTAAGTATTTTACTATTTACCATATTGATATTGCTTTTTGATTAATGCTATTGGCTGAGAGTGATTTCCATAGTTACATCTTTTCTGACAGCTGTAAGATAAATTCTGACAGCCTTAAGATTATGAATTGACAGATTGACGAACCAACTAGTTGTTCTGTTAATACTTCAATAACTAGATATGTGGCATTGAATGGGGGACATTCACTCAAAATTAAAAACTGTCACAATGCTACTATATTGCTGAATAATCAATAGAAAAGTCCCTATAGTAGTCGACCAGGGTTTAAAAATAAAATATTTTCAAAATATTCAGCATTTAACTTAACATTTTGTTACATCCAAGGACCTAATTGAAAATTTCCCATGTGTATTTAAGCATTATGGTATGGATAAAACCCACCAAATTTGGATAACCTTAAAAACTCACTAAATGTGAACATATGGAAAAAAACTTTTATAAAAAACCCTGTATGTTGTGCACAATTTCATGAGAAAATTCATTTAGGTCCTCTGACGTCATATCAAAAATTAGAGTTTAATGCTGAATATCTCAAAGATATTCATTTACTATTCAAATTTTCTATATAGTAGCATTTTAGCAGTTTTTAATTTTGGGTGAAAGTCCCCCATTTATATAACTATTTCATAGAAAATTGAAAGCATTACACTGGACAGTTAAAGTTGAAAAATTTAAGATATATTTCTAGAGGGATTTTCTCCTGCTAAATCTAAATGTAATTTAATACATAGCTCTTACAAACTTAAATTCTATGACACATTTTACAAACATAAAATTTATGATCTAATAATATATGAACAATCTTGCAAGCTTAAATTTTATGAAGATAAAATATACAAAGAATTTATGAACATAAATTTTGATTGATATGAACTTATATATTATGAACACATTGTGTCATCCCATGTACTATTACTATATTTTTTCTATTGGATGGATATGATTTTTAATGTTTTTTGTATTGTTGTAATTTTTAAATGTCAATAATATTAATTTTCATAAACTGACTTTTCATTGACCCTATAGACAAATGCACTAGCCCCAAATCATCTATTGATGTTTCCTAAGCCTAAGCTTAAAACCCCTAACCAAAAACATAATTTTTTTAATCATTTTAAAACAATGGCATTACATTATTATTACAACATTATAAAACTTATGATACTTAAGAATTTTGACACTAAAAAATTAGGAAAATATATAATAGCAGATTAAAAACTCTGAAATTAAAAATGAACATATAAGTAAACCTTCATTAATGTTGGAATTTCAAATTGTTGTAATTTTTAACATTGTAAGTTTTTAATGTTGTAAATTTAGTTTATTAAATATATTTAACTTGGGTTAGGGCTTTTGTCTATAAAATATTATAAAAATATTGTAAAGTAATAAAGAAATAAGGTTTTGGGCTAGGGCTTATGCTTAGGAAAAGTTTCTTTGAGAATTGGGTTTACAAGTTAAGTTTATAAATAATAAAGAAATAAGCTTTTGGGTTATGGTGTAGGTCTTTAAATTATGAAAATTACAGTTTTATGTTAGGGGTTAGGGCTTAGGTTTAGGAAACATCTATTTGAGAATTGGATTTAGGGATTTGGTTTATGGAATAATGAAGTAATAACAATTAAAAATGATAACATTAAAAAAATTTAATGCTTAAAAGTGACAAAATTGAAAAATTATGACATTAAAAAATGAAATTAAAAATGAGACAATAAAAATCCTACCCAAAAAGGCAGTATTTAAATACTACTACATCAGCAAGGTATTTGAGTACTCAGAATGTTAAAAACTCAAACTGAAATAAGCTTGCAAAACTTGTTCAGAAAACTCAGAAGGGAATTCATCAAAACTCATGTAGTATCACTGGGTTAAAACTAGAGAGAACTATAACAGAGGAGTAATTGTTAATGCAGAAGGTCATTGAGGTGAACATATACCCAGATAACAATTTAAGGTCTAAACAACGTTGTTTTGGGTTGTTATGTGGTTGTTTTATGTGTCAAAAACAACGTTGTTTTAAAGTTGAAATGGTACCATTTCATTGGTCGAAACAACGTTGCTTCAACAACATCACATTTGGTTGCTTTTTGGTTGTTTTTTATTCATGAAACAGCAATATTTTGAGGTCATAACAATGTTGTTTTATGTTGTCACATGCTTGTTTTAGCATTTACCTTTATATGCAAAAAATAAAATTTTATATTACTAAGCAGTTCAAACATTGCTGTTTAAACAAACACAAGCCCAACAAAGGGCAGACCACTATCTTTGAGATACTGTTAAGCACATTCAATACACACATCTGCTAAAGATTTAAATGAATGTCTTGTATATAAATGATAACAATGAGCATAAAAATCTGCCACATTTAACGAAAATTTAAAAATTTAAAATTAAGCACAATTTTGAAATAGTACTTTCTTAAGTCATGAAAAATCCCTTTAGCTCAATTGTAACTTATGATATTTAACAGTCAATGTCAAGGTGTCCAAATATTCATGAATAAATTATTTTGAAAATTCACTTATCTGGTATATTATAATTTTTCACAAATTAAAAATTTCAAAAAAGGTTTTGCAAATCCTTTTTTATATAAAAGGATCTAGTAATAAAATAACAAAGAGAGTTAAATTTGCAAGCATCTGCTCACAGATTATTTTTTTACTAAAGTTGTTATTATGATGTTAGTGGTTGCTGCAACAACCAAAAGTATGAAACAACTATAAACAATGTAAAAACAACCAAACTTGTTATCTGGGTAAAAGAGTAACAATGATTTTAACAGAACTAACAGGTAAGTAGCAACATTGGTTTATTTTCATAACTAGTAACTGTTTAGATCTCTAAAAGAAAGAAACAAACATCCAAAATAACCAATTCTGCAGATTCACATCAAAGTAATATTCAGAGCTAAAGACTTAAAAACTTGCTTTTGCAGTGTTTCCCTAGATATCTCACAATGTATTATCTAGCCAAATAAAATGTTTCAGTAGTTGTCTTATGTCTTAGCCAATAGATAAATAGCATGTAATTGTCATGCATTCCTGCTAGCCAATGCCATAATTTAATCATAGTGTAAGTTGTAAGGTGCATGTATGTGTTGAATTTAAAAGCCAACTTTTTAAAACCTATTTGTACCCATATCTGTAACTTAAATCAGATCCATGATTTGGGGATGATCATACCAGCTATTGGTTGCCAGTAGAATTCAGAGGAGTCTTCCTAAATTGTTATTATCATATCAAAAAATACCTAAATAAATGATTGGAGAAAGTAACACATTTGAGTGAAACAGCATCTATTAGCTTTTTGCACAGGTTGATCATATTTATAAATTAAGCAATAATTACTTTCACTTTGTTTACACTTTCAAATCCAATTTCCCTTGCAATTTTATCAAGCAATAATAACATGTGCAATAAAATGATGGGACAATAACTATTAGCACATTACTACTCTTGAAAATGATTTCATCAATTGAATTATGTCATCAGCTAATAATATAATGAAAATTAAGATAGAAATTAAACATAAATCAAACAAAATATAAGGTACTTTACCTGGGGTGTCCCCATTAAAAATATACTCACACTCAAACTTGAAATGTAAAAACTCAAACTTGGTTCAAATATCTCAAATTTGACTTAAAAACCCTTTGCATCAGGATCTTTCAGCCAAAAGCATCATGCATCAATTATTAGTCACTGCCAAATCACCTAACTATAGTTATAAATTTTATGTAATGAAGGATTATCTCCTTTCTGAGAAATGTTTTACTATAGAAAAAGCAGTGAAAGTAAATGCAAATATGAATTTCCTTCAGTAAACTATTTTTATGCTTGTTTTTTACTTTTGTTACTCTATTACCTTAGAAACATCTTATTTGCCTTGACAAGGGAAAGTTGTCCCAGCATAACAATTGCCCTCAATTGTAATATTTCTTGCATACCTGGTTTGATATATTCTTACACATTAAATAAACAGCAGCAGAAGAAAAGACTTCCCTAGATTGGCAATGGATTTGGAGCTACAGGAAGGTTTGAAAGCACTATGGACAGCAATAATTTCTAGTTGTTTGATCTGAAAATAATGCTCCTTGTATGAAGTTTCAAACATAGTCTTAAATAGTCTTGAGCAGATAATGAATTCCCTTTGCTTCAAAGCTCCAGTTGGAAATGATGTTTTCTGTTACAGAACCTTCAAGATGATGCAACTATTTTTTACAAAAATGTATATGAGTGCAGAGATATTAGATAGTAAATTGATCCCTGTTATGTTCTTCATTATTGAACAAGGTCTACTGATGTGCATGATATTATATTTTATAATATTGCTGCAAAATGCAGGGATTTGGGTACAAGGATTAGTGTAGAATCACAGGGAGCTCAGACTAAAACAGCGGTACTAGGAAACTCAATGGTTTGATCAGAAGTTTCAAAGGCTACCATCACAGTGAGTGACCTGTATTCCAACAACAAAATATCAGTAATTTGCCATTGTAACAAAGTAACAGTAAGGATCCACTGAGGACTCAATTCCAATGATGAACAACTCACATGGCATCATGCTGAAGCAGTATCCATGAAGAGAATTCCAAACTTGCCAAAGGTGCTACCCTATGTGTCTCTAGTTGTTAATTTCTAGCTCAATAAAACATTTATCATTTGTTCTTATTTCTCAGCTCATGTAATAAATAATATTAGCATGTATTTGCCATGCATTCACAGTTACCAACAGTTTATTATCATCACAGTGTAAAGTTATAGTGTGCATGTTCAAATTGTAATGATTGATTAAAAGCTCTTATTCCCTACACATAGTTGTATACCTAAATTAATTCCATCCACAATTTGGGCTGTCTGCAGAAATAAAGTGTGTTGTCACCCTAAACTTGGAGGACTAACTCCCAAATTGTTGCTGGAAACTTAAGCATCTATTATAAAAGTCATATCTCCTAAAAAAGGTTTAAGCAATATTAAATAGAAGTAAAAAGCAATGGCAGTTGAGTGAGACAAAGTTTATTTGTGTCCTTGCTACAAGTCTCTCAAGTATTTATACAAAACAATCAAATTATTACATGTAATTGTTTTTCAATCACAAGTTCCCTCTCAAAACTAAAGAGTAATACACATTTCAAGACAACAAACAAATATAAGATCAAAATACTACACTAGAAATTTCAGCAATAAAATCATTTACGTCAGAGTGATGTAATTAACTAAAATTAGAGCAGGATTTATCTCAAAATTTCAAAGTTAATTGAAATTGAAAAAGGGACGCCCTAAGTGACTCTACATTAGACAAAGATATTCACCATAGACTTTGAAATAGCCACCATAAAGACTATTGAAACAGTATGGTTAATATTTCTGTAAGAGGATGCCTCTTTAACTTTTGCCAATGCATATACATGGTAATTGAACTAGGATACACTGATGTGATTTCATGCCCAAAATGATTAAATATTAATCATTTGTTGAAAGTCAATTTTTTCAAATATGGAATTGTAACAAACAAAATTATTCTATTAACTTTTTGTTAAATAATAGGTGATGAAAAGAGTTTAGTTCTGTCTTGGCAGAAGATTAAAACATGCAAATCACTTGTACACAATAATTATTTTTCTAATGGAATAGTTTTGTGTGAAACTCAATGGTAGAGTAACAAGTAAGGAAGAAGCACTGAATAGTCAGTGTGGCTTTATCAACAAAACAAAGAGAAAAAGAAAAAAAACAGAAAAATATTTAGTAATTTTATATTCTTTGATTTATGCCTATTTATAAATTTACTTGACAAAAGTATTATCTGTCAACAAACTGCCACTTGTCAAATTTTAAAGGATGAACTCAATATGCTAGTTAATGTTAGAAAAAGTAGGTACATGTTGATTTGTTTGCATATTTCAATGTATATACTGTGTGAAAAGGATTATTAGATGATGAAATAAATTAGTTTGGATTTATCTTGCATTGTATAGGTTTGATTAATAATGCAAAAGGCAACCAAATTGTTGAAGCATATAAGTAGTTCTCAGAAACCCCAAAGCCAATTAACAAAATTTTGCATTGGCCTGCTCACCTCCATCTGATTATCATTCAAGCTGATGTTCTGTTCAGCTTGGTGCAGTTCTCAATGTTAATTGTAACTGACTTAAACTCAATTTGTATTGTGTATCTATGTCACTTTTCAACCTTGCAATGTCACTAGCTGCTTAATAATTATTACTTAGCCATTACTGAAAACTATTTGCTTTAAATAATTTAATTAAGATAAGTTACATAATAACTCACAGCTTCCTACCTTACATTTAAATAACATAATACATGCTCAGTCTATTTATCAGTCTATTATAGGTCACCTAAATCTATGAGATAAAATATGTATAACCTACAGTAGGCTATCCAGCCCTTTTCTGCTGATGTTAATTATTAGCTACATGTAAATGATCAAATCAATAGCCAGCTAAACAGAGAAAAACTCCTATTTGTACACCTAACATAAATGCAGGTTCATGGTTTGGATCAAGGACCCTTGAGTTGCTCCTGATATGTTTCCAAACCACTACTACTGCATTTACTGTTTAGCTTGTCATTCTGAATAAATAAGCAAACTAATATAAAATCTAAAGATAAGATTTTCAAAGAATTTACTTCAACAGTTTCCAAATTAATTTCAGCTCTATTTATACTCTAATTCAAAAAGTACCTGTCATTTGAAATTTGAATTTAGTTTGTCTGCCAAAATGGCTAAAAATAATGGAAGTGATTTCGCCCCCTTCGTTTAGTCAAATTATTTGACGACAAGTACTAATTTGCTATGTTATTACTTGGTTGCATTTACAAAGATAATCTGATAATTAACTTAAATTGTTTTTCTAATTAACAATCATAATTCAATCTTAGTTTTGACTAATCATCTGATCTTCTTTCTTTATTAGCAGCATTATTCTTTGGATTATGCTAAATTATAAGATGCTATCAATCTAAATTGATTTCAGTTACTCCAACAAGAATCATGCAGAAACTGATCACTAATGACCTTGCCCGCCACATAAATTTTTTCAGAAAAATTATAAATTTTGAGATTTTCACTAATATTTTGAAAGCATAAAGACCAATGCAATGTTCGCAGCAGTTACGGAAAGAGAGATTAAGGATCAAATTAAACTTTGGTTATGAACTCAATAGATAGAGATGGAGGTCGTGCAAAACGATCGAAATAAATCATTTAACTTTAAAATGCTGATATTTTTCTAAATTAGATAGTCTCTCACTTGGTTATATTTATTTAGTTATTTATAATTGGACATAGCGCAGTTCTAATTAACTATAATATTTTATTTATTTTGGATAGCTGTTAATTCATATTTTAGGTTTTTGCAAGATGAAAATTCCGAAGCTTAGCAGCATGGTTGTGTAATTGAATTTCAGTCAAAATGTCCTGCTTCAATTCTTTTATAGTATGTACTTTCTCTTACGTAAATGGACGAATATTTGTTTGATTGACTATTAAAATTCCTAAAATTGTGAAATTGAATTATTTCATGTTTTCTTTTGTTCTATTTTAATTTTCTTTCATATACTATGCATTTTCATAGAATCTGTTCTCTCGATTTGTATTTATTTCCACATTTTGTTTACTAATTAGTAAAACCGAATCCACAGCTAATGTGACCGCGTTTCATACATTTTTAATGCATAAATGTTATACATTCTGCTAATATTGCTATAGATATATTTTGTATTTTACGGATGTACAGTATCGCCTGATTGCAATTACCATGGGCCTATCGATATGCAAATATTGCTGAAAATTAAAATAAATTTTCTCAAGATGTTATATGAATTAAGTATAACGTATAGAATTATATATTTTCATACGTATATTGAACATGTATATCCGATTCAACATAGGACCTTTGTAATTGAAGCATATTGTGCAAAAATCAATTATGAGCAAATTGATTCAAAACGAGAAATCGAATTTTTTAGCTTACATTTGTATCTTTGCTTAATTAGTGTCAGTTAACTGATTCTTCATAAGCTATAATCAACGGCAGGGTTATTTCACTTGTTTTGCATCCAACAAACTGCAGTTCTTCTTTCATAATTCTATCGATCTAACAATTTTGTCAATTAACGAGTTCAATTACAAATCCTTATATCTTGTTTTGACATTTAAATCTGTTGGTTGTTGTGTTGTCATTAACATTTTATTGCAATGAAACTCATCAAAGAGGCATGAGAGAAATCTAAGGTGTTCTTCAATCATTCGAACAGGGACTATAATTTGTGATTTAAGTTCTTAATGTAAATATTTTAACTATAAAAAGAATGATATAAATTTTCATAAATATTTAATAAATATTCTCAATAAATTATGTACTCAACAAAGAGCATATATTAGTTGCTATAATAATACGAATAAAACACTTTGAGTAATCGATAGTAATGTATTTATATTTTTACCACATTGTATTTCCAAATTTCACCTAACGTAAGTACTTGATTTAAACTAAAAATGTATAAATTTGAATAAATATATACTTCATATTTTGCAATTTTTTTAAGAATGAATCCCAGTTTTCTGAGATATTGTTCTTAAATATATATTGCTTTCTACGAATTTGGTTAATTATGCAAAGTTATCAGTCTATATCTATTATTTTTTTACTCTATAGTAGTGCTTATTTTATCCGCGGGTTCCGCATACACCCTATTCTATACCTTCGCCTTAAGTCATTGCTAATATTTAATTTTTGAGTGCCAAAGAATTTTTTAACTAATGAATATTATTGCTACATTTAGACGTCATCTCTGATACTATTCAACAGGCAGTGGAATATGCTGGAACCCACATAAAGCTGTGCTTGCATTGCAGTTGTTCATATTCTCAATATTGAGGTGAAGTAAAATTCGTCATCATTCATAGTTTTATTGGTAAATATTTTATTTTGTTCGTGTTTCATTTGTTGAATTACTCAATGTCCAAGTATATTTATAATGTAATTCATGTATTTCTATATATAGTAATTAAAATTGCTGTTTTAGCAATCTTCTATAAGTTATTACAGTAGGACAACTATTAAAAACGATTTTTGCAAAAGATTTGCTATCTCATTAATAATTTGACGCCTATATTAGTTCTATGGATGGTAAATTGTTGGTAGTTATTGGTAAACGAATGGGGTATTTTTGGTAAATATTGGCTTTTAATGGTGAATTGATGGCTCATTTTTGGTAAATTAATGGTTATTATTGGTAAATGGTTGGCTCATGGTTGGTTTTTATTAATGGGCCAATATTGGCCGGGTGGCCAAATGCCAATAATGGCCAATATTGGACCAATAATGGCCCATTGATGGCTTGCTACTTGGGAATTTATCTCTGATTTGAAAATTTACACTGCGCCGAAATTAAAATTAACAATTTATGCTAACAGAAAATGCTTTTTAGGAACTAATAGCATTCTCTTATCTAATGCGAGCAAAGTTGTTGCAAAAATATTTAGTGCATTGAAAATGAATGAACAACAAGCTATAAAAGCTTTTATGTGGTGGTGTGATAAAAAGTGCAAATTAAATTGCTATTAACATAGAGTCACATAAAAATGGAATAAATCACATTTTCCATTTTTATTATTAATATT
>CABFPE010000046.1:47928-66661 GCA_900660155.1 Hofstenia miamia
GTTCCTATGTAAGCGTTAGTTCGCTCAATTTAATTTGTCAATTGTTTCTTGATCGGCTAACAAGTTTTCTTATTTTGAACAATATTAAATCTTAGTTGCATTTTACAAAAATAACTAAAGATCATTAACTAAATTTTTACAATTAATTTCAATTAATAATAATCATTCGATGTTGTTCAGCTTAGTTGCTACAAGAGAAATTAAAAAAAGAAATTTTTAAATCATCAAAGAGTAGCAAATGGTGGCAACAATGAAGTTAATGTTCATGGAAGCATTCACAATAATGGAGTTGGAGGAATTGTTAAAACCATATAACCAACTGGCAGTAGACATTGAATGCATAACAGCAAGAATAGACATCAAAGAAGAAATATGATTAAAATTAAGCAGAAGGGGGTTCATGCAAGCATTCTGGAACACCATCTCAGAAGCAAAAATGAACTAACCTGTCACAATAGGCCTGGCAACAGCACTGACAGAAGGCCCATATCCACACATTGAGAGACAAATCAAAACAAAAATCTTAATCTGCATGCAGCCTGAAACAATTGTGATACCAATATTCCTCCCACACTGCAGAATGCCAAAAGAAATCAGAGTCATGAAAACCTTCTTACACAAGTACAAATCATATGTAAATACAGAAAAGGAGGCTATAGCTATGGTAGAACGTGATGACTACAAGAAATCAAAGGAGATAATGCTGCAGAATTATAATAGACAAAGGGTGTACATTGAAGGAATGATAATGCCATACCAGTTGTATACACAGGGGAAAGCCATCAACACACAACTACAGGATCTCAGAAAAGAAATAGAAAGCCACACTCTGAAAGCAATAATGCTATTCTCCAGGGTTAATGATATTGTATGGGCAGATATCTGGGAAAGAAAATACTGCTACTATGACATTACAAAAAGAGTGGAAATTGTAAAGATGATGAGAATCAACAAAAACAATCCCAACAAAATATGTTAACAAGAAGTAAGGGATGATATCAGCTTCTTTTATAAGGATGTGGCAAATACTCACAGTCTAAGAAAAGTGTTCATGTTCTTTTAGCCAGATAACCAGATAAGAGAAGACCTAGCCCACACAAGCAGGGCTGATGCACAGATGATGCTAATGATAGGAATTAAAGGCATACAACTCTATCAGAAATATTATGACATATTCTCACAAAAGATCAATGAACTGAAAGAAATTACGCCAATTGCTGAGAATATCTGAGAGGCGAAATTTTTAAAATACACCAACACTGTGACAACTAAAAGAGAGGCAGTCTTGAAAATGATGAAGCAAGTTGAATTTGAAAAAACCAAATGGGAAGATCAGGAAGCAGAATTAATAATTCAGAATGCTCACATGTTAGTACATGGAGAATGAGCTGTGCTAAAAATAAAGCAAGCTGAGGAGGGCACTTAGCATCATCCAAATAAATCTAAGCTGCAAATGTTGAACTATGATGAGAATAAGATCAAAAAGATGATGATTAGAAATATTGTATGAGATCAATAAGATTAATTTAGATTAATTTGTATTATGCAACCAAGAAACAATATGTGTCAGAAATAAGAGATTAGTATCAGTCAATAATAATACCCTACCTGCAAAGATATGACTAATTGTAGCATCATCCAAAAAGGCAACTAAAGCTGAATAACGTCGAATGATTATTAATTGAAATTAATTGTAAAAATTTAGTTAATGAACTTTAGTTATTTTTGTAAAATGCAACTAAGATTTAATATTGGTCAAGATAAGAAACTTGTTAGCCAATCAAGAGATAATTGACAAATTAAATTGAGCAAACTAACGCTTACATATGAACAGCCATATTGGCAGACGAATCATTTGAATTTTAAAATCTGCAGGTACTTTTTGTAGAAATTTTATAAATAGCTTTGATTCAACCATAATTTTGATAAACAATAAATTATTCGGAGTTTATTTAATTTTCATTTCTACTTTATCTGGTTTGATTATTTAATTAAATGTGCAGCTAGGCAAGTTGTGTTTAGTAGTGGCTGGAATCCATCACGGGATTGATTCTAGGGTCTTTGTGCCAGTCACGAAAGTGCACCTATGTTACGGTTAGGAGTTTTTCGATTCTTGCCTAGTCTGACTATCNGCAGGTACTTTTTGTAGAAATTTTATAAATAGCTTTGATTCAACCATAATTTTGATGAACAATAAATTCTTCGGAGTTTATTTAATTTTCATTTCTACTTTATCTGGTTTGATTATTTAGTAAAATGTACAGCTAGGCGAGTTGTGTCTAGTAGTGGCTGGAGTCCATCACGGGATCGATTCTCAGGGTCCTTGTGCCAGTCACGAAACCGCACTTAAGTTACGGTTAGGAGTTTTTCGATTCTCGCCTAGTCTGACTATCGATCACTACATGTAATAAATAATCAATGCTTGAAACGACTGGAAGGTCGACACCTAGGGATATTTATATATTCTTAAATGTAGGAGACTCGACTATAATTGACTCAATAAATGACCTCACATGTAACACTATTAAATGTAGGTATAGGAAACTGCAATTATTGTTACTTAAATAATTAAGCCGATAGTTTTTATGGTAATGGCTAACTTTATTATTATGCAGTTAGTGTCAATGCCCGGTTGCTTTATTAAATCAAAACAACAAACACTCTACACATATTGAGTTTAAGTCAGTTACAACTTTACTTGAGTACACACACCAAGCTAACGTAAGGTACACATAACTAATTCCAGATGAGCTGAGATGGTGATGTGGATTCAACCATCATTGTAGAAGAGGAGGAGCTGTGTTGTGGAGATCGGCTTTGGGCAGGAGCCCATGGAACAACTGAAGAGGAAACATCATACTGCCCAGTCACCTAAACAGTGATGGTTAATACTCGATTACTTAATTAACATAACTAGTTAATGAGAGAGAAAAGTCTGATGGCTCAACAAATGGGTAACACCTCACCCGCAGTTTACCAAGCATTCCTTAACAGTGATTAGACATGGCGTAATAAGCTAGGTGGAGGATGTTACATAATGTTACAGTACACATCTTTTACAATAATGTCATTAAGCTTTCTAAAATCAATGCAGAGGCAGTACTTGTTGCCCTGCTTAATGAAGATAGTGGGAGCTGCATAAGGGCTATTGCTAGCTTGGATAATGCCATGTTCTATGAGGTTGCTTAAAATCTTTTCATACTCTTCCTGAAGGTTTTCCATTACTCTTCTGACAGGCAAGTGAATTAGATGATCATTCTTAGTTATGATGGAGTGCTGTTCTCCAACAGCCTGGCCAACTCTGATTGAACCATAATTGAAGACCTCATAATGCTGTCTGAGCAGATGGGAAAGTGACTCATACTTCTGAGAAATAAGATGCAGATGTGTCTGCTCATTAACAAGGGGGATCCTCACATTGTCACTCAGGTCCTCCAAATTGTGAATAGCTGTTAGAATTGGTGAACAGGCAGTGGCCTAAACTGAGATGGATCTATTGTAACCAAAGAATCAGAACTATTTAAGACAATAATGCACATTTTTGCTTTTGAAAATAGACAGAGATCAGGTGAAAAGTTAATTCCACAGAAGTGTTTTCCCTTAAATCCAGAGATCATGACATCTCCAGTATAAGGAGAATCAGTGGTCACAGGAACATGTTGCCAATGATGGGGCTCCACTATCACGTGTTCAACAAAACTCAAAGAAATGTCTTTACTAGGGACAGTGATGAGCTCTTGCCAATGTTTGCTTTCTCTGATAGAGATGGTGTTATTACCATAATGAATGATGCATGAATTCTGTTTGAGAAAATCATTTCCCAAAATTATGTTATATAGAAGCAGTTGACTGCAAGTATTAATGACAATTAGATCAACAACAAAAAGTTCCAGCTGAATGTGTAACTCTAAGTTCAGTATATAACCTTTGATCAAGAGGGAATTTCTAGAAGCATCCCACAAAAGCACAGTAGAAGGAAGGAGGTTATTCCGCAACAGGCACAGCTTAGAACAACAGGAATCACTGATGATTGAGGATGAGGCCCTGGTATCAATGGTGCCATTTACCAGGGATTCATTTATATTGACTGGGATTACATTAGTATGCAACAGTGATGTGATTACTAGGATGTCATGTGCATGTTTTCTAGGAGGTGGTGCTCCAACTAGTTTGACAGAGTAACTAGGCCAACAGGTTGCTCAAGAGAACATTCCTAGTCTCTAGTTTCATTGATGATGAAACCTTTGCCATCTGTGACTAAGTGAATAACTGCTCAGCACTAAGATTTAGTGTACCCTTTCTGACTGCAAAAGTAGGTGGCTTTGGTTAAGAAGAAGCAGCTTTCAGGTCTCCAACGTCCTTATCAATACAAGTAGTGTTGTGCAGCATGTATATGTGGCTGATGGCTTTGCAGATGATTACATTGAGATTGTCCTCAGGTTTGCACTTGAGCTCAAGGCAACTTTGGATGTTAAGCAGGAAGCCTTGGCAGATGTATGAAAAGAGGTCATGTTTTCAATACTTGGGGGTGAGCTTACTTAGACAAAACAGCCTTTCAACTTGTGTGATGTATGTGCAAACATCATCACCTTTCTTGAATATGAGATTACAATTAATGTTTTGTACTGATGTTTGATATGGGGGGCCTTATAATGGTCCTTGAAATATCTGATAAGAAGTGGATAACTAGTCTTCACATCTCAATCTAGCATCATGTACTGATTATACATGATACCTGGAAGGTAGGTGGGAAATTGAGTGACAGCAGTGTCTTGAGTAGCTTTGTATTGCCACATGGTTAACTTGAAGAGAAAAACCCACTCTTCAAAAGATTGAGAGATTTCATCAATCTTTCCAGTAAATTTCAGTAATATTGAATGACAATTAAATAAGTTAGCAGTATTGGCTCCAGTGGCAGTTGTAGGTAGAATGGACTGAGTAAAGTGAGGACCACTCTTAAAAGTGGACGTAGAAAGATCACATGGCTGGGGTGTAGTAGATGGAGTTACACCAGTGAGGGTAACACGGTTATTTACAGGTGCAGGAGGCAAAATGGTTGCACTTGGCACAGACGAAATTGGAGCAGCAATCATGGTTAGCTGGGGTGGTAATGGGGGTAATGAATTGGTTTAGAAGTAGAGAAAATGGGGCTGCTCAGGAAGCACGCAGAAATTATTTCGGAAATTTGCTCTGACAGATGTTCAGAGAAATTGTCTAATGTGTCCTGTAGAACACTGTGAGTGATATACTTGGAAGGGGAGGTAGTGAATGAGGCAGGCTGCTCAGGGGCAGGTTGAGAAGTAGGCAGAGGCTTTCCAAGGTCTGGAGTTGGATCTCTAGAGCATTAATTGAATCAATGAAATAGCACTCCCTCAGTTGAGCATCTCAGGCACACTCTTGCATTTCAGCTTGAAGTGAATCTAAGTGTTGCTCACAAGCAAGGCATCAACTAGTTTCTTTGGCCAAGGCAGCATGAAGTTGATCAATTTAGGTATTTTGAGGGCTCAGAGATGGCAATGTCTGTGGGTGAATGAAGTAAGGATCAAACAACAAGGGAGAAGCAATAGAACTTATTCCAATTGTGTGAGGAGCAACATTTGGGCTGCTAATGCTCACACTGGGGAGACCCTGAGTGGGAGTCCCATTAAGAGAAAAAACACTAAATTCCATTTAGCAAAAGAAACAACAAGAAAAATGGTAAAAAAAATTCAGAAAACAATTCCAAAAATCTGAGAAGGATTCCATCCAGGTTCAGAGAAACAAAAACTAATAACAGTAACAGCACAGTGTAGGGTAAGGTATTAAATCCAAATTCTAAAAGAATGAGACTACAACAAAGTAACAACAAAACAAGTAAGAATAACACGCTCCAAAAGCACAGAACTGCCATAAAAATAACATAAAAAGGCAAAGTTATGCATTGATTGGTAGTGAAGTTGATTTATTTTCAGGGGAAATCCATCCCAGCTGACTCACACCAAAGAGAAAGAACCATAGTCTACCATAGCAGAGAGTGACCCACATTCCAACAGAAAACATACATTGGTGGTTCACTGATTTTTCCTAACAAATAAAGATATTCCATTCCAAAAAGAACTTCAGCAGTGACCAATTCACATGGCATCACACCAAAGCCAAATCTTTGAAACCATTCTTACTTGCCAAGGTGCTAATTGTGGGTCTCAAGTATTAATTTCTAGCTCAATAAACAATTTATCTCAGAGTTCTCTTATCTCAACTCATGTAAATAAATAATAAATAACAGGCACATAATTGCTGTGCATCCACATTCACCAACAGCATAGTATATTTGCAAGGTGTAAATTATTAAGTGCATGTACGAAAAGATGTTATTCCCTACATGTAATCATAACCTATAGCAACCACAATTCAGGCTGTCACCAATAAGGAGCTATTTGTTGCTTCAGACCCAGTGCACTTTGTTGCCAGATCCTAAACAATAGTTATCATTAACAAATCTCTAATCAAAGAATCTAAAAGGGGTTAACAGATAAATAATTGATAAGACCAAATGCAGTAGAAGTAAGCCAAATTTATTGTGTGCTTCACTACATTGACTCAGATATTTATTACAAAAAATCTGCAATTATTACCTGACTTGTTTAATATTTCAAAGTACAGTTTCCCTCACAAAGTTAAATGAGCAATTCACATGTAATTCAAATCAAGGGGACAAATACTAACACTATCAAATTAACTAAACTCAAAATTCATAAATCGAGTAAAAGAAATTGATACAAATAAGGTAGTGTAATATCCTCTACCAGGCATTGTCACTATATATCTACTGTTACTGTATAACATTAGTTGTGTTACTGCAGGTAAGGATTTACTTGTTACATACTGCTTGACTTGTTGCTTCTGTTAACTTATGTACACTAGAATTAACAATTCACTATTTGGGTGATGAAGCCATGCAGTAATCGATCCAATGATCACTGATGGGCATCTGCCTGGAGCTGATCCCCACATCCAGTTTCACCATTTCCTCAATACAGTTTATGTGTATCCTATCCTAGCTCAGTGTATACTCAAGGCATGGCACAATTCGACTTAAACTCTATTTTGTAAAAGTGTTCTATCTATTTGCAACCTGACTTGTTACTAGCTGTTCATTAGATATTACATGTAGCCATTACTGGAATATATTGGCTTGTCTAAATATATTTGTTTTGAACAGCTTCCTAACTTAAATTTATAATTTAATACATGTACAGTCACTTTATCAGTCATTTATAGGTCATTAATTTAGATCTAAAATAGTATTAATATATTTCCTAAGTTTTGGTCATCCAACCATTTGTTGACAATCAATTATTCTAGTACATGTAGTAAAGAAATGCTAGTTGGCTAATCAAGAGAAAACCCCTACACCTAACTTAAGTGCACTTTCATGGTCTGGAACAGGGACCCTAGAATCGTTCTCTGTGATGGATCCAGACCACTACTACACACTCTCTCTTTTTTGACACATGTTGTTTCTTGGTTGCATAATACAAATAAATCTAAATTATTCTAATTGATTTGATTACAATATTTTTAATCATCTTTTCTTCAATCTTATTCTTCTTCTGCTCAACATTTGCAGCTTATTTTAGATTTGTGTTGGATGATGCTACACACCCTCCTCAGCTTGCGTTATTTTTAGCACAGCTTGCTCTCCATGCACAAATGTATCTGCCTTCCTAATTATTGATTCAGCCTGTTGATCAGCCCACATAGTTTTCTTGAATTAGGCTTGTTTGGTCATCTTAAGGACAGCCTCTCACTTGGTTGTTACTGTGTTAGCATATTTTAGGAATCATGTTCTTGCTGGGCTGATTTCTCCCCATTTCTCTATGTTTATCTTGTCAATTGTCCACTGTGTTTTCAGAGATAATAGTAGTCGTGAAGATGTTAACAATTCCTCTTCTTCTATCATCTCTGCTTAAGATTTTGTGACCATTTCACAGACCTCCACTGGTTCTGTTATACCTCCTTGTTTCATCATTTCCGCTCTTCATATGATTTTTGTGAATGTACACTGTGGGCTGTCTTGTTCATATCTCTCCATTTCATGGTTGAGGGTTTTCTGCACATCTTTCTGTACTAACGTTTTTCTGATTTCATCTGTGCTTGCAAGTTTCCATTTGATGATTTTCCTTGTTGTTAACCATGGTTGATGTTCCAGTTGTTTTATTCGTGTCTCAGATGTTGCTCCCTACATATATTTCTTCATTGGTCCATCAAATATTGTAATTTCACTGGGGCATATCCCTGTCTTGTTAGCAATTATTATTGACATTTTTCCCATCAGACTTTTGTTCATTATCATTCAGCTGAGTATCTTTTCCATCATTTGTACTGGCTTTTCTGATCTATTTGGTGACTCCAGCTTTTCTGTGTGACCTTTTAGTAGCCAGTTTTTTGTTTGCATGTTTATTGGAGCTATCAATATCTCATACTTTTTTGCTTTTGCTAACTTGTGTCAGGTGTGCCATGAGATCAGGAGTTTCAATTCTGCCTCTTCAGTTGTGAATATTGCTAATATCCACACCGTTGTTCTGTAGCATATTTCTGGTGCATTTTTATCTTCAAATAGTAGCTGTTTGAAATCCTTTTTCATGTTGAACTCATAGGCTTTGTTTACTTCTGTTAGTGCCATTTCTACCAACTTGTGAAATTTTCATGATGGTGCTTCAATTTTTATTTCTGGCCAACCTTCCTCTACTTTTTGTTGTAGTTTCATATTTTTCCATATTGTTTGGATTTGCTGTAGATGCTCTTGTCGTTGTGTCAGACTGCACTTTATGAATAGTGTGTTGGCCTTTTCTATCCCATCTATGTCTGACGTTACTTCTATCATTTTTGTTTGTCAATCCTGATGCATGGATCTACCATGATTCTGTAGATTTGTGCCCAGTAATCTATTTCTAGATCAAATCATATCTGGGATCATTGTGGTTCTTGATGTTCTGTCCCATGGGAAGATGTTTTCAGTTAGCATGCATGCTTCTTGCAAGTGCTCAGGGATGTCTTCATTTATTGATATTGTGATAATCACTACTTTTACTTTCTGCACTCTTGCCATTCTTGATGTTTCATCCATTTTCTTCTCCAAGTTTTTTGTGTATTCTTTTTGTTTCAGTATGTGTATAATCATAAGATTTTCTTTGTCAATGTTAATTTCTGGTATTTCAGCTATTTTATCATTGTACACCATTATGGCTTGCATTGTATCCAGTGTAAAATCATCATCAAATACGATATGCACTGTGCTTCTCATATATGGTCTTTCCAATATCCCGTTCATTTCTTATGGGTAGCTTATAATCATGTTTACTTTTGGTCTGTTATTCACATTGAGCAGTATCAGTAGATTTTTGCCTTCAATTTTTGCAACTTTCATTTCTGGGGATAGTTTTTGTGAATGCATTGTAACGCATTTTCAATGTTCTGATAAAGTAGGGATGTAGAGTTTCTCCATCAATTTTAGACATCCACTTTTGTTTTTCTCATGATTGTACAGTTCTCTCTGAAGTAGTGGAAATTTGCTGGTGCTTGGTTCACAGTCCAAGGGCTGTGAATCTGTGCTAATAGTTTCTACTGATTCGCCCTTGAATCAGCTCACAGTTACTCCTATCAGCACTTGACCAGTTGTGGTTCTGGTGAGGATAACATCAGCCTTGAATCACTTTCATATCTCCACAGTTCTTCCACCACTTACACCTTCCTCTGCAACTCCCAGTGTCTCACCACCCTTGAATCAGCGTCATGGTCTCTCAGAAGGAAAGTTGTGCTGCTGTGCACCAGTTTTCTGCATGCCCTTGAATCAGTGGTGCAGATTCCTGGTGGAAGAGGCTTCTTGTCAATTGGTCTCCCTGCCCTTGAATCTGCCTTGGGGACTACTAGGACGCCTTCTCACTCTANATTTCTTGCTGTCCTCTGGAGCAGCACTCTCTGGCTCAAGTTATCATCTCCAATGTCTGCTGTGTATTCATCATCAAATTCTTCTTCATGTAGGCTGTTTAAATCATACATATCATATATAATTTTGTTGCTGTTAATTTGGAATATTTTGAATTCAGCATTCTCATCTATCTTCATCTCTTCAATGTCTGCTGTTGCTTTCTTCAAGTTTTGAAAATGTAGTAGTCTATTATTGTCTAACATATATTCATTGTTCAGTAGTGTTTGTGTTATAGTGTGAGGGCTGGACCATACCATTTTCAACTTCTGGACTTGGTTTGTGTCTGTGAGTTTGATTGGTGTAAATGTGTATACTGATATTTTCATATTTCAAAGCAATAGTACCAACTTTAAAAGAAAACCATCCAAAATCTTTTTCTGACTACACAACTGATTTGTGGTTTATGCATGCTTTTATGTATGCTTTGATGTATGTTATCAAATCTGATATATATATATATATATATNGTTTGTGTTATTGTGTGGGGGCTGGACCATACCATTTTCAACTTCTGGACTTGGTTTGTGTCTGTGAGTTTGATTGGTGTAAATGTGTATACCTTATCTCCTACTTTGAGTGCATGAACATAAATTTTTTTATTATAATTGCATTGCTGTCTCACTGCTGATTTTTTTATGTTGTGGCACATCATTTCATGAATCCCTGTGATTTGGTTCTTCAATAGTTTTACATATTTATTGTCCAGCTTTCCACTGTAGCTAGTATATTGCATTGAAAGTGGGATAACCACCTTTTCTATGAACATTGCCTTGAATGGTGAGACTCCAGTCATTGCGTGCGCCAAGGTATTATAGAAATATTAAATCATCTCAATGAATTCTCTCCATCTATTCCCCCTATCCTTGATGTTGCTACTCTGATTAGCTTGTTTAGTGTCTGATTGAATCACTCCACTGCTCCATTGGCCTGCAGTTGGTATGCTGTTGTTCATTCACTTGCAATTTCTAGGAGTTTTGCCATCTCTTGAAAGAGTTGATTTTTGAATTGGGGCCCCTTATCCATTATAATTGTTTCCATTGGCCGGAGTCATAGTATCCATTCATTTAGTACCAGTTCTGCTGTGGTTTCTGCCATGGTATTCCTCATTGGGACCATTCTTGCATATTTTGTAAAATTGTTGATCATCACCAATTAGATATTGGTAGCCTTCTGTGTCCTTTGACAAAATTACCAGGTATATTTGGACTATTTCATTTGGTTGTGTTGCAATAATTTTCTCTAGTGGCCCCCTTTGTGTCGGGAAATGTTGCTTATTGTTAAGGAGGCACATAGTGCACTTATTAATGATATCCTTGGTGACTTTCATTATGGGNATGTCTGATTGAGTCACTCCACTGCTCCATTGGCATGTGGATGATATGCGGTTGTTCACTTTCTTGCAATCTCCAAGAGCTTCGCCATTTCCTGGAAAAGTCCACTCTCAAATTGGGGCCCCTTGTCTGTTATAATTGTTTCCATTGGTCCTAGTCACAGTATCCATTCCTTTAATACTAGTTCTGCTGTGGTTTCTGCCGTGGTATTCCACATTGGGACCATCCTTGCATACTTAGTAAAATTGTCTACCATTACTAGTAGATATTGGTAGTCTTCTGCATCCTTCAATAGCATTTCCAGGTCTATGTGGACTATTTCATTAGGTTGAGTTGTGATAATTTTTTCTAATGGCACCCTTTTGTCAGAAAGTGTTGTATATTATTAAGGAGGCATGTCGTGCACTTATTAATGATATCCTTGATGACATTCCTCATGGCTGTCATTATGAATCTTGCATTGAATGACTTCTCTGTCTGTGTAATTCCCAAATTACCTTTCTCATGTATTTTTCGTATTAGTTCTCTTTTAAAGTAGTCAGGTATTGCAATCCAGTTATTGCTGGCTTTGACATATAATAATCCATTCCTGTTAATTTTCCATTTGTAGCATTCACAATATCCTGCTGTTATTTTGGATAGTGTTGTCTGAGGTTCTCCTATCTTTTTTATGATTTCACTGAGGATTATGTCATCTCTTTGTTTATCTACTATCTCTTTTTCAGATATCACTCCCTCATTCATATTGGTAGTACTGCTTGGCCTTCCTTGTCCACGTTTATCTCTGGCATTCCTTCATACTCAGTGTGTGGCAAGAACTGGAATTGCTTCTTCTCTCCATCTGTTTTCACTGTGTCTCTCTGGTATTCTGGCAGTGATGTCCAGAAGTCCGCATTGTTATGTAATGTGCCTTTCCTATGTTCAATCATATATGTGAACTCATTTAAGTATTCAATCCACCATGACACTATTCTGGACTTATCCCCAGTGAAATTTTTAACCAGGCCAATCTGCTGTTGTCTGTTCATACTCTAAATTCTCTACTGATGAGGAAGTGTCGAAATTTCTTGATACTCTCAATCAATGTGAGCATCTCTACCTTAGTAGAGCCATAGTATTCTTTGCTTGCCCTCATGTAGCATCATCCAAACATAATCAGAAATAAGCTGCAAATGTTGCAAGAAGATACTAAGATTGAAAAGAAGATGATTAAAATTATTGTAATTAAATCAATTGCTATTATTTCAGATTAATTTGTAAAATGCAACTAAGAAAACAACATGTGTCAAAAAAGAGATAATTGTGTCTGTCAATAAAAATACTTTTGACTAAACAATGCTTAGGTTAGGTATAGGGGTTTTCTCTCAATTAGCTGACTATCATAAAGTGACTGTACATATAGTAAATTATAAATGTAGGTTAGGAAGTTGTTCAAACAAATTATATATAAATAAGCCAATATATTTTGGTAATGGCTACATATAATAGCTAATGAACAACTAGTAACAATTCAGGTCTTGAGTAAGTACCAAGCTAATGTAGGGCACACATAAGCAATCTTGATTGAGCTGAGAAGTGCACTCAAGCATTGGATGGAATGGTGAAACTGGATGTTGAGATCCGCTTCAGGCAGATGCCCACTAGGAGATCATTAAAGAGGTTACTGCATGGCTTCATCACCTAAAAAATGAGCAGTCAATTCCATGTTAAATAAGTTAACAGAGGAAACTAGTCAAGCAGTAACAAAAAGTAAATCCTTACCTGCAATAACACAGCTAGCATTATAAAGTAACAGTAGATAAACAGTGATAATGCCTGGTAGAGGATATTACATGGTGACCATGACAGCCAAGAACAGCAAACCTACAGAAGAAACATTCAGTTAAACCACCCGCAAGATGATAATAAGCTACAAATGAAAGTATGAAAGCAGCAAGTTGTTACACGAACCTACCATCAATGGTAGAAAGAGAGATACCCCAAACTGAACACATGCACTTCACTGGGATCCTGGAATCACAACCTAAAGAAGGGAAAACCACTATGAACCAGAAGAAAAATGGCAAAAGGAAAGAAAGGAAGTGTGAAAAAGACTGCAACAAAAGCAGTAACTCCCAGAACAATTCAATCATCGCCATACTTTGGCAAGAATTCAGCAACAGATGCCACAGACACAGAACTACAATCCCTTAGTTCACCCCCAGAGACGAACCCCATAGACACAAACCCACTGGATATAATGGTGATGTTAAAAAAGAGCCAAGAAAGTGAGGAAGCCCTAAGACAACAAGTAGAACAATTGACTGAGAAAGTCAAAGAAATGGAATGACAAAATGAATTGATACTGAGCAAAATCAGAGTGAACATGGAAATGGGGTTAGAAGAACAAAATCAGTTATTTCAAAATGAAATTAAAATTCTTACTCACCAACTGTCAGAGTCCAACAAAAGGTTTCTAGAAGAAAACCAGCTATGGCAAGAGAAATATCAAGAACTGGAGAGAACCAATAGACAACTAATTGAGGACAACAACCTGCAGGCGGGAGAACTGGAGCAACTCAAAGATAAATTGAGACTTCTACGATTAACAGAAGAGGAAAATAGAAACAACATGCAATCTCACAAAATCAAATTCCATGCCAGAAAAGAGAGCGAGTTACATGCACCACACATGCCAACCTGCAAGGAGGTAACATTTGAAGAATCAGATGAAGATTCTGACCTCGAAAAACAGAAAATAATAAACAAAATCAAGAAAGCAGTGATGACGCAACTGCAAGAGGAGGATATGCAAACAAATCACAAAAAGCCGAAATATGAGAACTCGATTTTACTGCAACTCACAGCCAACAACACAATACCATGCAAAGTGACACTACCCAAATTCAATGGGAAAATAGATGGCTACAATCCTACATTTGCCAAATGGCTGCAGATGTTCAAACTAACAATGGTGGAATGGAAAGTGAGCCAACAGGCAGCAGTGGCGAGACTCCCATTATATCTAACTGGAGCAGCATCCCAACACTACTTGCTCTTGGACGCAGAGACAAAGAGAGATTATCAACTACTAATTGGAGACTTCATCAATTACTATGAGAATGAAAGCTTCAAAAATCAGTACCAAATCATTTTGAATGCTATGAAAATGAAAAAAACTGATGACATCCGGAATTACATGCAACAAGTCGAGTGGCTACTAATGCTTAGCTCAAGAGGAAACAGTTACTCTAAATACGACTTGTTCTCGCACATCTGTAAGGGGATGCCTGAAAGCATCAAAACTCAGTTTGAAATTAAATGCGACGTCAACGACAAGTTGGAAAGAATGATCAGGAAAGCTGTTGATATACAAGCCACTATTGAAAACAATGCTCAAATATATGAGAAAGCAGCATGGCACATAGATGCACCAACATGGAGAAGCAATCTCAAGCAGCACATCCCCAATAAAACCTATCCCAAAGTAAAACAAGAAAAAATAATAAAAGTAAAGGGAAGAGATGGTAAGACGAGGAAAGTAAAAGAGAAAGATGTTAAATGCTACAGTTGCAGACAAAAAGGACACAAAAAACCAGATTGCCCAAAACAAATAAACGTCATTGGGGACGAGGAAGCCTACTATGATGAAGAGGACGCATTACAGACAGAAGATGAAATCAATGAAGCAGCACAACTGATGAGGAGTCAGAAAACTAAGTAGAGCGCTGACTCATAACAACTGTGCAGTGATAATGATCCTAACAAACCTTGACATGATGAATATGATAACAATAGCCATTAACGGAGTGATGACAAAAGTGACAATTGATACCAGAGCAGCAACATCTATAATTACTGATGAATGTGCTATGAAGCTGGGATTCCAATGAGAAGACATGAAGAATTGTAATGCTTCAGGGGATTACATCGACACAAAAGGAATGATAAACGTTGCACAAATGAGAATCGCGAACACAACATTCGAACAACCTCTAGTAGTAGTAGACACACACAACAAGACATTACCATATGAGGGTATATTAGGAAACGATTTTCTGACAAAAAATGGTTGTGTCATTAACTATGTGAACAAAACGATAAAAGTAAAAGAAGAGGAGATTGAAATTGAGGAGGAACAGGAAACACAGAGAACAGTTACATTTCAATTGCAACTATATACAATATGTATGATTTAGATAGCGTACATGAAGAAGAATTCGATGACAAGTACACAGCAGAAATCAGAAACAATGATCTGACCCAAAGAGTGCTGCCCCAGAGGACAGCAAGAAATAAACCTATATACGACCCTGAAACATGGGATATAAATTTATTAACTGCATTTAGGAAATTAGAAGAAAATGATGCACCCACTGATGAAAAAGAGAGTGTGCAGAACCCAACAACCGGAGGAACTCTCAACAACAAACAGGAGAAGGAGAGTGCAAAGAAGTTCTCAAACTGGACGTCAAATCAAGGGCAGAACAAAGAACTGATGAATAGACGACGTAGAGTGAGAAGGCGTCCTAGTAGTCCTCAAGGCTGATTCAAGGGCAGAGAGACCAACAGACAAAAAGCCTCTCCCATCAGGGATCTGCACCACTGATTCAAGGGCATGCAGAAAACTGGTGCACAGCACAACTTTCCCTCCCAAAGTCCACAACGCTGATTCAAGGGCAGTGAGACATGAGGAGTTCCAGGGGAAGGTGTAAGTGGTGGAAGAACCATGGAGATGCAAAAGCGATTCAAGGCTGACGTTATCTCATCTGGAACCATAGCTGGTCAAGTGCTGATAGGAGTAACTGCAAGCTGATTCAAGGGTGAAACAGTAGAAAATATCAGCACAGATTCACAGCCTTCAGACTGTGAACCAAGCACCAGTANGAGACTTCTACGATTAACAGAAGAGGAAAATAGAAACAACATGCAATCTCACAAAATCAAATTCCATGCCAGAAAAGAGAGCGAGTTACATGCACCACACATGCCAACCTGCAAGGAGGTAACATTTGAAGAATCAGATGAAGATTCTGACCTCGAAAAACAGAAAATAATAAACAAAATCAAGAAAGCAGTGATGACGCAACTGCAAGAGGAGGATATGCAAACAAATCACAAAAAGCCGAAATATGAGAACTCGATTTTACTGCAACTCACAGCCAACAACACAATACCATGTAAAGTGACACTACCCAAATTCAATAGGAAAGTAGATGGCTACAATCCTACATTTGCCAAATGGCTGCAGATGTTCGAACTGACAATGGTGGAATGGAAAGTGAGCCAACAGGCAGCAGTGGCGAGACTCCCATTATATCTAACTGGAGCAGCATCCCAACACTACTTGCTCTTGGACGCAGAGACAAAGAGAGATTATCAACTACTAATTGGAGACTTCATCAATTACTATGAGAATGAGAGCTTCAAAAATCAGTACCAAATAATTTTGAATGCTATGAAAATGAAAAAAACTGACGACATCCGGAATTACATGCAACAAGTCAAGCAGCTACTAATGCTTAGCTCAAGAGGAAACAGTTACTCTAAATATGACTTGTTCTCGCACATCTGTAAGGGGATGCCTGAAAGCATAAAAACTCAGTTTGAAATTAAATGTGACGTCGACAACAAGTTAGAAAGAATGATAAGGAAAGCTGTTGATATACAAGCCACTATTGAAAACAATGCTCAAATATACAAGAAAGCAGCATGGCATAGAGATGCACCAACATGGAGAAGCAATCTCAAGCCACACATCCCCAATAAAACCTATCCCAAAGTAAAATAAGAAAAAATAATAAAAGTAAAGGGAAGAGATGGTAAGACGAGGAAAGTAAAAGAGAAAGATGTTAAATGCTACATTTGCGGACAAAAAGCACACAAAAAACCAGATTGCCCAAAACAAATAAACATCATTGGCAATGAGGAAGCCTACTACTATGAAGAGGACGTATTACAGACAGAAGACAAAATCAATGAAGCAGCCCCAACTGAAGAGGAGTTGGAAAACTAAGTAGAGCGCCATCTCATAACAACTGTGCAGCAATAATGATCCTAACAAACCTTGACATGATGAATATGATAACAATAGCAATTAACAGAGTGATGACAAAAGCGACAATTGATACCAGAGCAGCAACATCTATAATTACTGATGAATGCATGACAAAGCTGGGATTCCAATGAGAAGATATGAAGAATTGTAACAAAGTTTAATTAATGCTTATGGGGATTACATCGACACAAAAGGAATGATAAATGTTGCACAAATGAGAATTGCGAACACAGCATTTGAACAACCTCTAGTAGTAGTAGACACACACAACAATGTGTTACCATATGAAGTTATATTAGGAAATGATTTTCTGACAAAAAATGGTTGTGTCATTAACTATGTGAACAGAATGATAAAAGTGAAGGAGGAGGAGATGGAAATTGAGGAGGAACAGGAAAAGCAGAGAACAGTTACATTCCAATTGCAAGAAGACATCCATCTACAGCCGCATCAGTGGGAAATGCACATAATCAAGACAGAAGACAATATAACAGCCGATATAATGCTATATGACAACAAAGGCATCAATACCAAACAAGTTTCAATGCTGTCTAGTGTCTGTGTGATAAAACATGGAAAAGGAAGGATACCAATTCTCAACACTACGAACTGGAACATGAATCTGAAAAGATCTCAGCTAAGAATATATGGAAAATACATTAAAACTAATATCAGACTCATCTGGAAGGCAATGGAAGACTACGATGGAGCAAGTAATTTGCATGGTCAATTCAAGGACTTGCAAACAAAAAGCAGATAGTACTCCACATGGCTGATTTGAGGGCAAGTGGACGAACACCATCAAAGTTGCGAGTACTCCCAAAAGCTGACTCAAGGGCATTGGGACGAAAGCAGAAGAGGAAGACACACACAGGATACCTGAAATAAATGATGAGGATTATCAACATCTGGAAGAATGAGACATCATGCAACTAAGGACACTCCTAGAGAAACATAAATGTATATTCAACTATGGAGAGATAAGTGTTGGTCAGGCAGTAGGTGAAAAGCACAAAATCGTAATGACAACAACTACCAGTCAGAAGAGTGCCTGAGCAGCAGAAAGAAGAATACAATCGGATACTAGAAGAACTAATTGACAATAAGATCATCCAGCCACGTGAAAGCCTGTACGCAGCACCAACCATGTTCATAAAACAGGGAAATAAGTACTGTCTATGTATTGACTTTCGTAAATTGAATGAGGTGACAAAGAAGGACTTGTACCCCCTACCACAGATAGAGGACATGCTCTACAAAGCCAGTAAACATAAATATTTTACAACTCTGGATTTATGCAAGGCCTATTGGCAAGTGAAGATGGAGGAAGATGACATTGAGAAGACAGCATTCATAACCCCATACAGGCTGTATGAGTGGATATATATGAAGTTC
>CABFPE010000046.1:76398-95207 GCA_900660155.1 Hofstenia miamia
GTACACAATTTAGTACTAGAAGAAACATTTGTTTCCTTAAATAATGTATATTTTGACACCACTGATTTGTTTTGGAATGATATTGAATTAAATACTGACAACAGTGATAATATTAAAGGAATGGAATTTGATACCGAATTTAAAAACACTTATAATTCTGATTTGCAACATTGTCAATATAAGGTAATTGGTACACAAGTTTTCTTTAGAGGAATATGCCAAAGGGGTATGCACAACTTGCAAAATCGTGCAAATATAATTAAAATTAATCAGGAACTTGCATATAGTTTAGAATATAATAAATTATTATTTGGACTAGCTACATCTAATGGTGTAATTCGGTGTGATATTTCACATGAGAATGGTCCATTTTGGCTGTTTGCAAGTGACAAAGAACCTATAAAATGGATTAGTTTGCAAAATTTGACATATTTCCTCCCAAAGACAAATTATTGAAATTAATTTTTTCTAATCTCTTAAGGGTAATCATATAACCTGGAAAATTTTTTTTCATTTTCCTTATATAGAAATGAGTAAAAGAGTTCAAATTGTAAGTGAACCAGTTATACTGAAAACAGGTAATAATACCAAAACAGGAGAAAATGAAAAAACTTATGGAGTGCAATCTATGGGTTGTTCTAATGAAACAAGGAAACGTGAATTAACCAGTCCAAAAGAAGTTATAAAATATGTATCACATAACTTTAAAATACAAAAATTAAATTATCCTAAGTTAAATCCTGTGATTCTCAAGTCTTGTTTAGCTTACCAACGTCTTTATATGGTTAATTTTGAAAAGAACATATCTATAAATGATATATTAGATAAATTCAATCAGGAAATTGGTTTGATTGGTCCAGGAGAAGGATGTTTAACAAACCTATTTGAATATTTATTTGGAACTATTCAATGTTGTCATACACATTCAATCCTCCACGACAGCTATGGTCGATTTTACAATGAATATGGATTGGGTAGGGGCTATTGTTATGCTATTAAAAGTACTTGTAATTTCTTAAAGAAAAACCCTTTGTTAGGACATCTGACAGGTTTTATGTTTTGTTTAAGAAATATGGTGTAATTAAAGAAGCACTGAATTTCATGTAAAAATTTTAAACAACAACAAGTGGATTTGAAAATATTGGGGGATGTCAGGGAAAAGCAGGTTTTCTAAAAAAATGTAAAAAATTGCTCAAAAACATATTGGTACATAGTTGAAAAAGGGGTATAATCGAATAATTATTTAGATGGGTATGGCCGTAGTTTTTTTACCCATGGCCGTAAAAGCCTGAATTTCTAAAAAACGCTTTTTTTCTTATCAAAATCAATAGAAAAGAGTAAAAAGTTATTAAAAACTGATCATTATTAGAAACCCGTATATACACAACCCTATATTTTATTACTACTAAAATCCCAACTTGTAAAATTTTTAACCGTACCCATGGTTAACTGAGAATTAATCTTTAGAGAATATTTGGATAAGAGTAACGAAATAATATTTCTCTTGTTGTTTTTCCCTTTTCCTAAGGTTTGTTTAGATGCAAAAGACTAATTGCAATAATCGATTTCAGTGCACAATTGGCGTTATGTTTTGTTATTGCCAGTTAATGAAACATCTAAAGATGAATAATATTGATAAATCGTTGTCATGAATGCAAACAATCGCCATTATCTTAACATTACTTAACATTGCTATGCTATCAATGGCAACATTGATTAAAATATAGGCAGCTTCATTTATAAAAAGGAAGAGACACACCTCATTTACATTGTGTATTTTTGAAATAGTTTATTTTGCCTTCCTTGATAACATTTTGAAAATCCTCATTAATATTATTAGGAAGCCAAATGCAATTATTTACAGGAGCGTTTCAAATCGGATACAGGAAGGGCTGAACTCCCTAAATCTCAGGCCTACGGCCCTGTATAATAGGTTTACTGTATTAAGGTTAACAATACAATTTGAATTTCAACAGAATTGAATTAGCATTACCGGACTAAAGCAGAATACAATTCAACTATTAATAAATGAATTATGCAAATTATCCAATAAAATTAATAGCGTAGTGCTTATGGACCTCTATGAGGTAAAAGACTGTATTAAGGTTAACAATACAATTTGAATTTCAACAGAATTGAATTAGCATTACCGGACTAAAGCAGAATACAATTCAACTATTAATAAATGAATTATGCAAATTATCCAATAAAATTAATAGCGTAGTGCTTATGGACCTCTATGAGGTAAAAGACTGTATTAAGGTTAACAATACAATTTGAATTTCAACAGAATTGAATTAGCATTACCGGACTAAAGCAGAATACAATTCAACTATTAATAAATGAATTATGCAAATTATCCAATAAAATTAATAGCGTAGTGCTTATGGACCTCTATGAGGTAAAAGACTGTATTAAGGTTAACAATACAATTTGAATTTCAACAGAATTGAATTAGCATTACCGGACTAAAGCAGAATACAATTCAACTATTAATAAATGAATTATGCAAATTATCCAATAAAATTAATAGCGTAGTGCTTATGGACCTCTATGAGGTAAAAGACTGTATTAAGGTTAACAATACAATTTGAATTTCAACAGAATTGAATTAGCATTACCGGACTAAAGCAGAATACAATTCAACTATTAATAAATGAATTATGCAAATTATCCAATAAAATTAATAGCGTAGTGCTTATGGACCTCTATGAGGTAAAAGACTGTATTAAGGTTAACAATACAATTTGAATTTCAACAGAATTGAATTAGCATTACCGGACTAAAGCAGAATACAATTCAACTATTAATAAATGAATTATGCAAATTATCCAATAAAATTAATAGCGTAGTGCTTATGGACCTCTATGAGGTAAAAGACTGTATTAAGGTTAACAATACAATTTGAATTTCAACAGAATTGAATTAGCATTACCGGACTAAAGCAGAATACAATTCAACTATTAATAAATGAATTATGCAAATTATCCAATAAAATTAATAGCGTAGTGCTTATGGACCTCTATGAGGTAAAAGACTGTATTAAGGTTAACAATACAATTTGAATTTCAACAGAATTGAATTAGCATTACCGGACTAAAGCAGAATACAATTCAACTATTAATAAATGAATTATGCAAATTATCCAATAAAATTAATAGCGTAGTGCTTATGGACCTCTATGAGGTAAAAGACTGTATTAAGGTTAACAATACAATTTGAATTTCAACAGAATTGAATTAGCATTACCGGACTAAAGCAGAATACAATTCAACTATTAATAAATGAATTATGCAAATTATCCAATAAAATTAATAGCGTAGTGCTTATGGACCTCTATGAGGTAAAAGACTGTATTAAGGTTAACAATACAATTTGAATTTCAACAGAATTGAATTAGCATTACCGGACTAAAGCAGAATACAATTCAACTATTAATAAATGAATTATGCAAATTATCCAATAAAATTAATAGCGTAGTGCTTATGGACCTCTATGAGGTAAAAGACTGTATTAAGGTTAACAATACAATTTGAATTTCAACAGAATTGAATTAGCATTACCGGACTAAAGCAGAATACAATTCAACTATTAATAAATGAATTATGCAAATTATCCAATAAAATTAATAGCGTAGTGCTTATGGACCTCTATGAGGTAAAAGACTGTATTAAGGTTAACAATACAATTTGAATTTCAACAGAATTGAATTAGCATTACCGGACTAAAGCAGAATACAATTCAACTATTAATAAATGAATTATGCAAATTATCCAATAAAATTAATAGCGTAGTGCTTATGGACCTCTATGAGGTAAAAGACTGTATTAAGGTTAACAATACAATTTGAATTTCAACAGAATTGAATTAGCATTACCGGACTAAAGCAGAATACAATTCAACTATTAATAAATGAATTATGCAAATTATCCAATAAAATTAATAGCGTAGTGCTTATGGACCTCTATGAGGTAAAAGACACTATAAGTTGAGTAAAAGAAAAATAATTTGGGCCGAGCCAGGCCGGGTTTGGGTTAAATAATTGGTACTTTGAATTGGGCCAAACTGGACTTGGGTCAAAGGTAAATCAGGCTGGGCTTAAATAATCGGCAAAATTCCAAATTATGTACGTACGTTTTGCCCATGCATGGAAATCAACCTAATATTATAATTTCATATTGCAATAATATCACCAAAATCCTCTTGTATAATGTCACACGCAACACACATGGAAAATACATGGGGAACCATTTAATATACTTACAAGAGTAACATGTGATAACATTTAAAACTGCTTTCATTAGGAATATATATTAATACAAAAAAATGCAAAAGCATTTTAAAAATTTTTATATGTAAAATGCATGTCTAAATATTTAATGCATGAAAACACATGTATAGTCACAACAGACAAAACATAGAAATAAATTTGCCGTGAAATATCTTAGCATATACACTTCTTACCAAAAACAACAAATTAAAAATTGAATTTAGTAAAATATATTACTTTCCCAACTTGCATAAGTATTAAATTTAACACCTGAAATAATCACCTGATGGAAAAACTTCATGACTGACAATCATTGCCATAATAATCATTGAACTAAATATGCAGATGTTAAGGGAACAGTCATCTACCTCAGTTGAATCTTTAATTATCCAAGAGAAATTTGACCGGCAGTGTATGATACAATTAGAATACTAAAATTTAGCATTACCAACTATTTCATTGAAAATTTAAAGTAAATTAAAGCTATTATTGAAATGAACTCTAAAATTCTTGTCATCTTCAATTACCTAAGGAATAGAATGAAATAATTAGAATAGATAGATATATATATATATATATATATATATATATATATACTTATCATGAATGAATACTTGAAATGTTGCATTTCATATCATTGTTAGTTAATATTATAAAATGCGTGAAATAGCGTAGGAGGCTTAAAATATTTATCAATGGAACATACATAAGAGCTTATTCACTCAATGGATAGTGCTACTAGGAAGTTAGATGCCGAGATCATAATGTTCATATCAAAGTCGTTGACATTTTCCGATGATGAATGGCATGAATTTAGCATATTTAATAATTAAGTATGGACGATTACATGAAATATTTCTTGCTACGCGATGGTGTACAAAAATTGATTTCACGTGCTATAAGACATGGCATAAGAAATATTTTTAGCAATTGCTCTAAATTGGCCTGCATTTGTATGCCGTGATGATACAGTCAGCCTTGAATCACTTCCGTATCATCACGGTTCTTCACCCACTTACACCCTCAGTGTTGTGGATTTTAGGAAGGAAATTTGTGCTCAATTTCACCACTTTTTTGCGTGCCCTGGAATCGGCGTTGCTGATCCCTGGTGGGAGAGGCTTGTTATCCTTTGGTCTCCCTGCCCTTGAATCGGCCTTGGGGACTACTTGGACGCCTTCTCACTTTACATCGACTGTTAGTCAGTTTGTTGTTCTCATCCATTCCGCACTTGATTTGATGTCTGGTTTGAGAAGTTCTTCTTACTCTCTTCCTCCTGTTGGTTGTTGAGAATTCCTCTTGTCTTTGATTGCGTAGCACTCTCTTCCTCAATCATTGGTGCATCATTTTCCTCTATTTGGCTAAATTCAGTTAGTATGTTTAAATCCCATATTTCAGGGTAATAAGTATATTTATTACTCACAGCTCTCTGAGGCAGTACTCTTGCACCTAAATTTCCGTCTCCAATTTCCGCTGTGAATTCTTCATCAGAATTCTCCTTGGGTAGGCTATCTAAATCATTCATATTGTATACTATTTCGTTGCCATTATCTCGGCTTATTTTAAATTTGGCATTCTCATCTATCTGCATTGCTTCAATATCCACAGTTGCCCTCTTCAGGTTTTGGAAATGTAATAGTCTATTATTATCTAACATATACTCATTGTTTGGTAGTGTATGTGTAATTGTGTAATGCTCAGACCAGACTATTTTTTGTTTCTAGGCTTGATTTGTGTCAGCAAGTTTTGTCAGTGTGAATGCATATACCTTATCCCCTATTTTGTGCACGTGACCGTAATTTTTTTATAATAATTGCGTTGTTGTCTCACAGCTGACTTCTTTATATTGTGACACATCGTCTCATGTATTGCTGTAATTTGATTTTTAAGCTGATTCACATATTCATTATCCATCCTATTGTCGAATCTTGACAACCTTCCAACTAATAAAACTTAACTTAATTTAGGAGCTGCTGTGACATTTTCCCCTCCTTGACTAGCATGGTAGGTGACAGATTCCAACTTTCCATCTCTCTTCTTTCATTCTAACTTTGAGTTGCATATTAATTACATGAATATCTGCTCAACTAGTATTGGTAAGAAAACTAACAACTGTACTTTTAGATGCAAGACAAGAGATAGATGGTACAATGTACAGGGTCAAATACCCGACCTGAAGCAAATCAAAAAGAGGAATTGAAGAATTACAATATAACAATTAATTCCAGCTGACACTTGAACATCGAGAGAAACACCAACCACAACGCCAGTGATTCAGTGTAGTGTTTTTCTATTAATTAATTGTGTAGTGTAGCATCATCCAAAAAGGCAACTAAAGCTGAATAACGTCGAATGATTATTAATTGAAATTAATTGTAAAAATTTAGTTAATGAACTTTAGTTTATTTTTGTAAAATGCAACTAAGATTTAATATTGGTCAAAATAAGAAACTTGTTAGCCGATCAAGAGATAATTGACAAATTAAATTGAGCAAACTAATGCTTACGTATGAACAGCCATATTGGCAGACGAATCATTTGAATTTTAAAATCGGCAGGTACTTTTTGTAGAAATTTTATAAATAGCTTTGATTCAACCATAATTTTGATGAACAATAAATTCTTCGGAGTTTATTTAATTTTCATTTCTACTTTATCTGGTTTGATTATTTAATTAAATGTGCAGCTAGGCAAGTTGTGTTTAGTAGTGGCTGGAATCCATCACGGGATCGATTCTAGGGTCTTTGTGCCAGTCACGAAAGTGCACCTATGTTACGGTTAGGAGTTTTTCGATTCTTGCCTAGTCTGACTATCGATCAATACATGTAAGAAATAATCAATGCCTGAAACGACTGGATAGTCGACACTTAGGGATATTTATATATTCTTAAATGTAGGAGACTCGACTATAATTGACTCAATAAATGACCTCACATGTAATACTATTAAATGTAGGTATAGGAAACTGCAAGTTTGTTATTTGTATAATTAAGCCGATAGTTTTACGGTAATGGCTATTTTAGATATTTTATTACATGCAGTTAGTGTCAATGCCCGGTTGCTTTATTAAATAAAAACAACAAACACTTTACAACTCTGAGTTTAAGTCAGTTACAACTTTACTTGAGTGCACACACCGAGCTAACGTAAGGTACACATAACTAATCCCAGTTGAGCTGAGATGGTGCTGTGGACTCAACCATCGTTGTAGAAGAGGAGGAGCTGTGTTGTGGAGATCGGCTTCGGGCAGGAGCCCATGGAACAACTGAAGAGGAAACATCATACTGCCCAGTCACCTAAACAGTGATGGTTAATACTCGATTACTTAATTAACATAACTAGTTAATAAGAGAGAAAAGTCTGATGGTTCAACAAATGGGTAACACCTCACCCGCAGTTTACCAAGCATCCCTTAACAGTGATTAGACACGGCGTAACAAGCTAGGTGGAGGATGTTACATGGCGACCGTGACAACTAAAGAACAAAGTCAACGGAGAGGAAACAATACAGCGATACTTCTTTAAAGACTCAAATACTCAAAGAAAAGTGAAGAGGAAGCAACGGAGCAGCTACTAAGAAATGAGAAGTCAGCAAAGGCAGAAAGATTTCAACCGCAACAGGTGCAAATTAGATCCTCGAATCGAAACCGAATGGAATGCCACTACGACATTAGAAAAGATGACAAATAATAAAAGCAAAAAAGGGAGCGCAAAAAAGGCGACACCAAAAACCACCACCCCTATGACGACACGATCGTCATCCTACCCAAGAAGCTCAGAAGCCACACAAACCCCAGAGTCGACAAGACATGAATCGTCGTCCGAACCAGGAACCCCGGAAATAATGGAAATTCTAAGAAAGAACAACGAAACAGAGAAGCTACTACGAGAGGAAATCGGTTTGTTAACGAAAAGAATAGAGGATATTGAGTTAGCAAGCGCGGAAACAATTAGGAATATTCAGATTGACATGGATACCAGACTAATCGAACAGAGTGAGGTGTTCCAAAGTGAAATCAAGTCATTGACAAAACAGCTAACAGAATCCAATAGCAGATTCCTCGAACAAAACCAACTCCTGCAAGACAAAAATAACATGCTAGAGAGGACAAATCGGCAGTTAATACAGGATAATGACATACAAGCTGCGGAGATACTACAACTCAAAGGTCAAATAACTCGACTTGAGGCAAACAAAGATGAACAATCTGCACAAGATCTGATGGAAATAGAAAAAAGGCGATTGGTCGAGGATAAGGACCTGAGACAGGAAGAAATAGCCCAACTGAAGGATAGGGTGAGGCTATTGCAGCTGAACAGAGATGAACAGGAGAAAATACAATCCCACAATTTCCAATTGATAAGCAGAAAAGAACGGGAGCTATGAACTTCACCAACTCAGGATAACATATTGGAGGACTCATNAGGATAAGGACCTGAGACAGGAAGAAATAGCCCAACTGAAGGATAGGGTGAGGCTATTGCAGCTGAACAGAGATGAACAGGAAAAAATACAATCTCACAATTTCCAATTGATGAGCAGAAAAGAACGGGAGTTACGAACTTCACCAACTCAGGACAACATATCAGAGGACTCATCAGAAGATGAAAATGAAATGGAGAAGAGAAAATTTGTTGAAGAAATCAAAGAAGCAATAACTGCGCAGTTACGGATAGAAGAAGCAACAACAAGAAACTTGAAACCAAAATATAACAATTCGATTCTGAACCAGGAGGTGGGAAATGATATGATTCCCTGCAAGGCTACATTACCAAAATTCAACGGAAGAGTGGATGGCTATAATCCAACGTTCGGAGAATGGCTCCAGATGTTCGAGCTGACAATGGCGGAGAGAAAGTGGTCTGGATCCATCACAGAGAACAATTCTAGGGTCCCTGTGCCAGACCACAAAAGTGCACTTAAGTTAGGTGTAGGGGTTTTCTCTTGATTAGACGACTAGCATTTCTTTACTACATGTACTAAAATAATTGATTGTCAACAAATGGTTGGGTGACCAAAACTTAGGAAATATATTAATACTATTTTAGATCAAAATTAATGACCAATAAATTACTGATAAAGTGACCGTACATGTATTAATCTATAAATGTATGTTAGGAAGCTGCTCAATATTAATGTATTTAGAAATGCCAATATATTTCAGTAATGGCTACATGTAATATTAAATTAGCAGCTAGTAACAAGTCAGGTTGCAAATAGATCAAACGCTTTTACAAAATAGAGTTTAAGTCGAATTGTGCAGTGCCTTGAGTATACACTGAGCTAGGATAGGGTACACATAAACTGTATTGATTGAGCTGAGATGTGGCACTCAACCAAATGGAGGAAATGGTGAAACTGGATGTGGAGATCAGCTCTGGGCAGATGCCCATCAGTGAACATTGGATAGATTACTGCATGGCTTCGTCACCTAAATAGTGAATGGTTAATTCTAGTTTACATAAGTTAACAGAAGCAACAAGTCAAGAAGTACGCAACAAGTAAATCCTTACCCGCAGTAACACAACTAATGTTATACAGTAACAGTAGATATATAGTGACAATGCCTGGTAGAGGATATTACATGGCGACCATGACAGCCAAGAACAGCAACTCTAAAGAAGAAAGATTCAGTGGAACTACCTGCAGATGACAACAAAAGCTACAAGTGAAAGCTGAAACAAGCAACAAACAGTTACATGGAAAAACAACTAGTCAATAGAGAGAGATACCCAAAACCAAACAGAAGCACTTCACTAGGATCCCGGAATTGTGATCAAGAGGATGGAAGACCACTACAAACCAGAAAGAAAAAATGACAAAAGGAAAAAAAGGAAGAGTGAAGAAACCTGCAATTAAGGCAGTGACTCCCAGAACTATATGATCATCACCATACTTTGGTGAAAACTCAGTCACAGAAACAGAATTGCAATCCCTCAGTTCACCCCCAGAAATGAACCCCCATATACAAACTCACCAGACATAATGGATATGCTAAGGAAGAGCCAGGAAAATTAGGCACTCCCAAAACATGAAATAGAACAATTAACTAAGAAAGTCAAAGAAATGGAATGACAAAATGAAATGATACTGAGCAAAATCAGATTAAACATGGAGTTGTGGCTAGATGAACAAAGCAAATTATTGCAAAATGAGATCAAAACCCTCACCCACCAATTATCAGAGTCCAAACAAACATGCAACTAATCAAGGACAACAATCTACAGGCAGGAGAACTAGAACAGCTGAAAGACAAATTAAGACTATTACAGCTGACAGAGAGGAAAATAGGGGTAGAATGCAAACCCATGAAATAGAATTTCATTCCAGAAAGGAAAGCAAACTGCAGGCACCACATATACCAGCCCACAAAGAAGTGACATATGAGGAATCAGATGAAGACTCAGACTTTGAGAAACAGAAAATCATTAATGAAATCACAAAAGCAATGACTACACAACTGCAAGAAGAAGATACCATAAAAAACCACAGGAAACCTAAATATGAAGACTCAATCCTACCACAATTAACAACCAGTGATATGATACCTTGCAAGGCAACCCTACCCAATTTAATGGAAGGGTAGATGGTTATAATCCAACATTTGCAGAATGGCTACAAATGTTTAAATTAACAATGGTGGAGCATAAAGTGAGCCAACAGGCAGCAGTGGCAAGACTCCCATTATACTTAACAGGGGCAGCTTCCCAACACTATTTGCTCTTAGACACAGAAACAAAAAGAAACTACGAATTACTAATCAGAGATTTTGTGAATTACTATGAGAACAAAAGCTTTAAAAATCAATACCAAATCATTCTAAACATGACAAAGATGAGAAAAACTGATGACATTTGAAATTACATGCAACATGTTGAATGACTGCCCAAAACAGATAAATGTAATTGGGGATGAAGAGGCTTACTATGATGAAGAGGATGTACTACAAACAGAAGACAAAATCAACAAAGTATTGCCAACCAACAAGGAGTAGGAAAACTAAGTAGAACGCCAACTCATAACAGCCATGCATTGATAATGATCCTGACAAACCTCGACACAGTGAATACCATAATGATAGCTATTAATGGAGTAATGACAAAAGCAACAATCCACACTGGAGCAGCAACGTCAATAATTACCAATGAATGCACTATGAAGTTAGGATTCAAATGGGAAGACTTGAACAGTTGCAATAAGAGACTAATTAATGCCTCAGGAGATTATATCAATACAAAAGGAATGATAAATGTAGTACAAATGAGAATTGTGAATACAACATTTGAACAATCTTTGGTGGTTGTGGACACACACAATAACCTGCTGCCATACAAAGTCATATTAAGCAACAATTTTTTGACAAAAAATGGATGTGTTATTAACTATGCCAACAGAACCATAAAGGTAAGAAGAGATGGAGATTGAAGAAGAACAAGGGAAGCAGAAAATAATTACATTTCAACTGCAAGAAGACATCCACCTACAGCCACATTAATGGAAGATGCACACAATTGAGACGGAGGACACTGTAACAGCTGACATAATGCTGTATGACAACAAAGGCATCAACACCAAATGAGTATCAATGCGTCTAGTGTCTGTACAATAAAACTCAGAAAGGGAAGAATACTGATTGTTAATGCTATGAACCAGAATGTTAACCTGAAAAGATCTCAAGTAAGAATATATGGGAAATACATCAAATCTAATGTCAAACTCATTTGGAAGGCAATGGAAGACAACAATGGAGTTAATAATTTGCATGGTCAATTTAAGGACTTGCAAATGAAAATGGATAGTACTCCACATGACCGACTCAAGGGTGAGTGGATGAATACCATTGAAGTTGCAAGTACTCCCAAAAGCCAACTCAAGGGCATTGGGACTAAAGCAGGAGAAGAAGACACATATAGAACACCCGAAATAAACAATGAAGACTACCCACATCTAGAAGAACAGGAGATTATGCAACTGAGGATACTGTTAGAAAAACATAAACATATATTCAATTACAGGGAAATAAGCATGGGGCAAGCAGTGGGCGAGCATCATAGAATTTTCACAACAACAGACAAACCAATCAAGCTGCAAGTCAGAAGGGTGCCTGAACAGATGAAGGACAAATATAATCCCATACTAGAAGAGTTAATCAACAACAAAATTATTTGGCCAAGTGAGAGCCCATATGCAGCACCAACCATGTTTGTAATGTCATTATCAGTAATCAGACACAGCGTAATAAGCTAGGTGGAGGATGTTACAGTAAAACAGGGAGACAAGTATCATTTACACATCAATTTTCACAAGTTGAACAAAATGACAAAAAAGGACTCATATCCCCTACCATGGATAGAGGACATTCTCTATGAAGCCAGTAAATACAAATACTTTACAACACTAGATTTATGCAAAGCCTACTGGCAAGTAAGGATAGAAGAGGATGACATTCAGAAGACAGCATTTATATCTCCCTATGGGCTATATGAATGGATATATATGGCGTTCAGACTGTGTAATGCACCAGCAACTTTTCAGAGGTACATCACAAAGGTACTAAAGAATAAGACACATAGAATGAAGGAAGGGGTCTACGCCTATATAGATGACATCATAGTGACAAGCAACACAATCCAAGAACATCTTGAGAAATTGGAAAGAACATTGACAATCTTAGAAAATGCAGGACTTTGTATTAATGGAAATAAGTGTGACATTCTCAAAGAAAAAATAGTGTTCCTCAGAAGAACAATAGAAAAGGGAAGAATATGCATGAAGGACAATGCCAGAGAAATGATCCAGAAAATAGAAAAGCCAAACAACAAAAAAAATATACAGAGGATCATTGGATTCTTTAATTATTATGGAACTTTTATTCCTAATATAGCTGGCAAGACAGTAAAGATGACCAGATTGATGAGAAAATCAGTGCCATTCATGTGGACTTGGCAGGAGCAGGAGGAACTGGACAATATCAAAGAAGAACTGGCGAAATTACCATCCCTCAACACACCAGACTATAATGAACAATTTATATTAGATTGAGACATGAGCAAAGTAGCAATCAGAGCAACATTGGGACAAATGAAAAACGGAAAAGAAGTACCCATTCAGTTTTTTAGTCACAAACTGAGTTAGTTGTTGAGAAGGCATATCATGCACTTGTTGATAATATCTTCCACGACTTTCCTGATGGCTGTCGTTATGAATCGTGCTTTAAACGTTTTCTCCGTCTGTGTTATTCCTAGGTGACCTTTCTTGTGTATCCTCCATATCAGTTCCCTCTTGAAGTAGTTGGGTATCGTGATTTGGTTGTTTCCAGCTTTGATGTATAAAAGTCCGTTCCTGTTGATCTTCCACTTGTAACATTCATAATATCCTGCCATTATTTTAGATAGTGTAGTTCGAGGCTCTCTAATCTTCTTTAAGATTTCACCTAGGATTACATCATCTTTCTGTTTATCCACTATCTCTTGTTCTGTTATCTCCTCTCTTATGAGTATCAGTAGTACCACTTGACCTTTTTTGTCCATTTATCTCTGGTAAGTCCTCATATTCAGTGTGTGGCAGAAACTGAAATTGCTTCTTCTCTTCCTCTGTTTTCATTGCGTCACTTTGGTATTCTGGGAGTGATGTCCAGAAATCCCTGTTGTTGTGTAGTGTACCTTTCCTATGCTCGATTGTAAATGTGAATTCATTTAGGTATTCAATCCACTGAGATACTATTCCAGACTTATCTTCTGAGAACTTCTTCAGCCAGGCTAATCCACTGTTGTCTGTTCATACTCTGAGAAAGTGTCAAAACTTCTTGATGCTCTCAATCAGTGCAAGCATTTCTACTTTGGTGGAGCCATAGTTCTCTTTGCTTGCCCTCAGCTTGTGACTGAAGAACTGAATGGGTACTTCTTTCCCATTTCTCATTTGTCCCAATGTTGCTCCAATTGCCACCTTACTTGCATTGCAATCTAGTGTAGAGTCACTTGGGGATTTAGTTGCATTTAGTCTTTTATATCTTTTTAATTTGTATTCTTGTATTATTACGTCACTATGACGTTATTGATTATTTTCAATCTTAGTTTGCTATTATTAAATTGATGTCCCCTCGATGGTGCTGTTATTTGCTCAAATTTAATTTTACGAGGGAAAACTAATTCGATCATGTTAAACTACGTTGACATCTATTCATTGTAAACAAAGGCAGGTAATAATTGAAACTTTTGTATAAAAACTGAGAAACCTGTAGTGATAGTTCAATAGACTTTGTCTACTCTTAACTGCCGTCTTTACTGTTGTATCTCTTGTTTATTTATTATCTTAAATGAAACTTATTGCTTAAGATCGGCAACAATTCGGGAGTGCTTTCACAAGCACGGGGCGACACATTGCTTCTGGGGGTCTTTTGATTACCCAGTCCGAATTGTGGACTCATTAAGTTATGTATACGGTTATGTATAAGGAAATAATAAATCTCTCTTTCATAATTCAACACGTACATGCACTTATAAAACCTAACACTGTGATGATACCATGCCATGGGCTAGCACGAATATCTGGCAATTACAGATTATTTAATAGTGAGCTGAGAGATAACAATGAAAATGAGAGTTTGTATTCTTTGAAGTGAGATAGAAATTAAGCAAGTGAGACAAATAGGGTAGCACCAGTCAATAGGTTAAGCACTTTACTTCTGGATGTTCCGCTTCGGCTGGAAGCCATAGGAATTGGTCATCTTGGTTATTACCTAAAGTAGTTTGGTTACTTGGATGAATTACCAATGTTACATCTATATGTTATAAATTCTATGTTAATCTGTTTCTTGGAATCGTGGCTGTACTGAAAACGCTAATCAAACCTTCTGCAGAGTCCATTAAGTTCCTAGTCATGTTTCCCTACCAGCCACTGATTCTACATGGCAACCGTGACAGGACGCTGACGTGATAACTGTTTAATCTTATTGTTTTCTTTCAATGGTTTGGTTGTGAGTTGGTTTTCGTTTTTGGTGTGTATCAGCTGGGATAGTTGTTTCCCCTGATCACGTTGAGACTTCAGAGAAAGTCACCTATGGATTTATTCATTAACTTCCTCACCCTTGAAGGACAGCGACGACACTTTGGCGTTTCTTATTTGGCTGATGTCAACTGTTAAATTTCTTGTTTGTTTTACTTGTTACTAGTGCTTTTTACGTTGGATTTATTACCAAGTACAGCCGTGTTCATTTCTTCCCTTTTTGGTCTGGTAATCACTGTTACCCCTTGTAAGTATTTTTTTCATTCCTGTGTGCGTGGGAGTGCTCCCATTGTCAGTTCTAGAAATTGTTGTTTTGTTCTCTAAAGCCAAATGGATTCTAGTTTGAGTTGTACTGTAATTTATTCTCCTACTTTTGGGACTCCTCCCATTCAGAGTGTACCCTGTGCAAGCATTGGTAACCAGGACGTTACCCCTTGCACCATTGGATCGTTACTTAATTTTTCTCAACCCCCTTCTCCTAATGTTCAAAGGATGGATGATAGTCACAATGCAGCTACTGTCCCCTATAGCAATGCCAACACAATGAGTGTGAGTCCATCATTCCATAGAAACACGCGACGTGTATTGAACACTCAGAATGCTCCACCCATTCCCCTGCGTCCTCGCAGTTATGCCAGTGGTCGTGAACAGCAGTATATGCCTCACTTTGATGTGCACATAGCCGAAATCGAGCATTTGCGGGACGAATTGTCACAGCAGGTGGCACTACGAATGGAGAGTGAACGCCAGGTTGAATCCTTACAAGCCGAGCTTAACACCCAACATGTAGCATACCAACGTATGGAGAGACAGATGTTGGAGTCAACCTTTGCTCTCGAATTACAAATCAACGAGTTAAAGAGTTCTATGAATAACTCCAATCGTCCAGAAGAGACATCAACTAACAGAGATCGTGATGACTATGTTACCCATGCTGTGTTAAACAACGCCCTAGATGACTTGGCTGAGAGAATTATCGGCAGAGTGGTTCAGCTCATTGGTGTGAGCCAGCCTCCTCCAGCTGCTTCTCTGTGTGGAGTGTCCTCATCTGTGCCTTCTGCTACTTCTCCCTCACGTTGCCAACCTACATTTGCTCAGGCCGCTCTTACTCAAGTCTCTACATTAACAACTGGAGCTACTCATCAAACTGGCTACGTTCAGTCGTTACCTGATCCAGTAAGTACGGTTGTCATTCCTGCATACAAGGAGCAACATGTGAGCGATGCTAGCCCGTTCAATGAAAAATCTGGTTCTAAATGCCAACCGAGATATCGTGCATCAATTCTTCCTCTCAAGTCCCATGGACAGGTTCAAGTGTTTAGCAAGCACTCAGTTCTGCCCAAATTCACTGGGCAAATTGATGCTGTGTCACAGTCTTTTGATGAATGGTTTTTCTTGTTTGAACTAACTATGAAGCAGCACAAAAATTCACAAGATACCGCCGTTTCACAGTTCCCTTTATACCTCAGTGGGTTGGCATACAACCAGTACATGATGCTTGAACGGAGCATAAAGACGGACTATCAGCTGCTGGTAGGGTTTTTCGAGGATCACTACCATGCACTGCATATTAAACATCAGTACAAGACATTATTGTGCGACATGTCTTTTAAATTCAGTGATGACATTCGCAACTATATCACACAGGTTGAACGCCTGTTTTGGTTGAGCAGTCTCTCCAAAGAATATTCAAAGCACAACCTGTTCTCCTATATTTGCTGAGGTTTCCCTGCGTCAATTAGAAATCGGCTGGAGGTTCGATGTGATCCTGAGGACAGCCTCCACGAGATTATCCACAAGGCCATCAGTGTGGTCTACATGCTTCAGAATTCGCAACGCATCAATAACAATATCACTAAACTTTCTGGAACAAAGAGTTTTGAGATTAGAAAGCCTGCGGCTGTCAAAAATTGCTTGATTTAACTTTGGTACGGTGCTACACTTGTGGAGAGAAAGGGCATCTCAAGTCTCAATGTAAGGCTAGAATACAGCTTGTTGCTGACGGAGAAGGATTTATCGTCAAGGAACCTTTTACTGAATCTCTGTGTGTCAATGATCTTGTCGATCTAGGCCCTGATCACCCAACTACGTCTCAAGATTTAAATTAGTTGGAGCGCCGCCTCCTGGAAAACGTGCACAAGATCACAACGTACTAGTGATCACTCAGTTGATTAGAAGGAATCTAATACCTGTCGAGATGAAAAGCAATATCTTCAATGCCACAGTAGATACGGGAGCAGCAGCCTCCATAATAAGTGACGAGTGTTGCAAAGAATTATGTTTAAGTCGAGATTCATTGGATCCCTCTAGTGCGAAGTTGATCGACGCCTCTGGAAACCCTCTTTCTTTGAAAGGAAAGTTAACTGATGCTTCGATTAAAATTCACGCGGAGCCTTTCAAAGTAGACTTGTTGGTAGTAGACACGTCAAACCACTGTCTCCCATACGATCTCATATTAGGAAATGATTTTTTGGAACGAAATTCTTGCGTTATTGATTTTAAAAACAGTACAATCTCCATTAAAGATCAGGAAGCAACGCAGTTGGTTACGATCCCTGAGAAAGAGGTCATTTTTGATTTGGACGAACCCATATTTCTTGAACCAAAGCATTGGACGAGAGTCGCTGTCTCTTCTGAGGCCAGTATTAATGGGGATGTCATGATATCAGGGCATAGAGGCAAGTACATACGCGGAGTCTCTTTTTCACCAGATTTGTGTAAAGTGACTCAAGCAAAGACATATGTCACTGTTCTTAATGGATCGTCTTTTTCAGTAAAAATTGGAGTCCCCCAATTACAGTTAATCAGAGTACCGGTGAAAGTTGAGAACATTCCAGTAACTTGTTTACCAATCTGTACCACTGTGCATGACCTGGAAGCTCCCTCGAATCCGGTAAAGGTGCCAACAGTTACCAAAAATTCACATCCACATTTAAATCAAAAAGAGAGGAGGTCTCTGGCATCTCTGCTTTACAGTAAGCATGACGTGTTCAACTATGGTACCATCAGTGTTGGGCAGGCACTTGGTGAAGAGCATGCTATCAACTTAAAACATGATCGCCCAATTCGTTTACCCATATGTCGTGTGCCAGAAAATCTGAAACATGAATATGAGAAGATCCTAAGTGACCTAATCGAAAGCAGGATAATACAAGGAAGTAACAGCCCATATGCCACGCCCACTGTGTTTATTCGCCAAGGTGAAAAGTATCGGCTGTGCATCGACTTTTGCAAGCTAAATGATATCACAATTAAGGATGCATACCCCCTGCCAAGGATAGAAGATCTCCTTTACTGTGACATAATCCATCAAACTATCATGATTGGTCAAGATGAGAGAAAAAGATGAAGGAAACAAAGACTAAAATTATTAATATTGATTATAATGATTAAAATGTAAATCATGATAGGATTGATTATTTTCACTTTGTAAATGTTTTGTGCAATTATATCTAAAATTATACTCGACAGTATTTGACAAAACAAAAGATGGTCAAACAGTGTAGTCAAATTAACGCTGACGTTGTGTAAAATAGC
>CABFPE010000046.1:99697-116588 GCA_900660155.1 Hofstenia miamia
TTAAATAATCAAACCAGATAAAGTAGAAATGAAAATTAAATAAACTCCGAAGAATTTATTGTTCATCAAAATTATGGTTGAATCAAAGCTATTTATAAAATTTCTACAAAAAGTACCTGCCGATTTTAAAATTCAAATGATTTGTCTGCCAATATGGCTGTTCATACGTAAGCATTAGTTTGCTCAATTTAATTTGTCAATTACCTCTTGATCGGCTAACAAGTTTCTTATTTTGACCAATATTAAATCTTAGTTGCATTTTACAAAAATAAACTAAAGTTCATTAACTAAATTTTTTACAATTAATTTCAATTGATAATCATTTGACGTTATTCAGCTTTTAGTTGCCTTTTTGGATGATGCTACACTAAACACCACTTGATTAGCTCAACATCATATTAAATATTCAAACCATTAAAGTAGAACAAAATAAGAATTCTGAGTAAAATTCTTTATCAACTTCTTACAAGGTGTTTAATCTATTTATAGTAATTTCAGAAAAGTACCTGTTGATTCAAATTTAAACTTCTGCCAAGATGGCGGCTAAAAATAATGGAAGTGACTTCGCCCCTTCGTTTAGTCAAAAGTGTTTTTATTGACTGATACTAATCTCTCTTTTTTGACACATGTTGTTTCTTGGTTGCATAATACAAATATATCTAAATTATTCTAATTGATTTGATTACAATATTTTGAATCATCCTTTCTTTGATCTTATTCTTCTTCTGCTCAATGTTTGCAGCTTATTTTAGATTTGTGTTGGATGATGCTACAGTAGCAGTGAATCAAAGAATCAATACGTCAAAAAAATGTAACACCAATTCAGAGTGCTGAAAATAATAAGTTGACAAATCCTAATAAAACTACATATGGTTTCTACAAATAATCAAATTTTTGTCAGGAATGTGCATAGAAAATGCTAAAAATTCCTTATTAGAGTATTAAAAGTTATCAAATTAAACTATAATTTAATGATGAACCCAACTTTCCTCTGCGTTTTCTTAAGGCTATCTTTTCTCCAAATTTGACTTAGCCACTTCTTTTGTACTTAAAATGCAACACACAAACATAATTTGTTGTTTCAGTTTCAAACAGAAACTAACATGCATAGTTTTTATGCATATCCAGAACAGTCAGAATAGAACAAAGTTCAAATTGTCTCCAAAATTTGACCACAACTATTGCAGATTAGTTTTGTTATTATAAATTAATGTATTGTATGAATATAAAAATGGTAATGTAATATCCTCTACCAGGCTTTATCACTGTTGATTCACTGTTACCTTGTAACATTGACTGTGTTATTGCGGGTAAGGATTTACTTATTGTTACTGCTTGCTTAGCTTCTTCTATTACATTATGTAACCATAAATAACTGTTCACTTTTTAGGTGACTAACTAAAGTGGTAACCTCTGCATCGATATTTCAGTGGGTGTCTGCCCAAAGCAGATCTCCACATCCAATTTCACCATTCCTTCCAATGCTTGAGTGCCACTTCTCAGCTCAATCAAGATAGCTTATGTGTATGCTACATTAGCTCGGTGCTTACTCAAGGCATGACACAACTCGACTTAATCTCTATTGTGTGAAAGTCTTATATCTATTTGCAACCGGAAACTGTCACTAGTTGTTCATTCAATATTACATGTCGCCATTACCAAAATATATTGGCTTTATTAAATAAACAAATATCAAACAACTTCCTAACTTACATTTATGATTACTACATGTAAGGTCATTATCAGTCAATTATAGGTCACTTGATTTGGATTTGAAAATATATTAATATAATCCCTAAGGTTTGGTTATCCAACCATTTGTCGAAGGTTAATTATCTAATACATGTAGTTAGAAATGCTAGTCAGCTAATTGAGAGAAAAACCCCTATACCTAACTTAAGTGCACTTTTGTGATCTGGCACAGAGACCCTTGAATCATTCCCTGTGATGGATCCAGACCACTACTAAACACTGCTCGATTAGCTCAACATTGTATTAATAATCAAACCGTTAATAAGATGAAATAATAAGAATTCTAAGTAAAATTCTTTATCAATGCTTACAATAGTTTTAATTGTATTTATAGTAATTTGAAGAGAAGTACCTGTTGATTTAAATTTAAACGTCTGCCAAGATGGCGGCTAAAAATAATGTAAGCAACAATTTGTCGAAAACGTTTTATCAACAGATACAATTATCTCTTTTTTGACACATGTTATTTTCTTGGTTGCAATATACAAAATCATACTGAAATAATCACACTTGATTTAATCATAATATTTTTTAATCACTTCTTTTCAATCTTAGTTCTTCTGCGACGTTTTGCAGCTTATTTCTGTTTTATTTTTGGATGATGCTACAGTAAGGAGTAAATGAAAATAATTTTACAATAGCATTAGGAATGTGAACATTGTGAAAAGGCAGTTCAATATTTCAAGCATATGAGATACCTAAAATAAGATAGGTATGACTAAATTGATTATGAGGAAAGGTAGTAAATTCACAAACACAAAGTGTAATACATATAAAGTATAAATCTATTGTAAGCCAAAATCTGAAAGCAAAATAACTAATGAGTTTTGTATTTCACAAGTTGTTAAAAAGATGTTTAGTATACATAAGCTTAAAAGTAAGACTTGGGAAGTTCTTACATCAAAGTTTAGGGAAATCTAATAAATTCAAATTCTGACTACTCCCTTCTAAGTTTTTTCAAAAAGTTTTCTGGGTGTGACCTAGGTGCCTCCTTTGCATTTGGATTTTAAACCACTAATATAATTCATTGAATTTAAAGTATGCCAAGAAACTCACCTGAGAAAATTTGAGTACATTTTCACACTTTTATTGACTGACTTTTGAATTCTGAATGGACACCAGCTAGCAATACTTTGTTCCTGACTATACATTCAAAGTTTTGTTGAAGTGAATTTCACAAATGCAAAATATTAATGCAATAAAATAAATATTGGACCTTACAATAATGAATTAATACTAACAAACTCTTAAAGAATGTTGTAACAAAAACTCTAAATTTTGTTCTATGAAAATTTACTGTGAATCTTGAGCTAATTAAAAACAGTAGAAACAATTTTTTTAAGTGGTGCATTATTTTTGGACATTGATTTGTTTATTCTGAAAATAATAAATATTGAATTAGTCTTTGTTTTTGTGTGGGTTAACATTTTTATGTTTTCTATAATTATTATTGTATTAGTTGTACTTATTTAATATTATGGCATCAGCAGGAAATCTGGTGATTTGCTGATGTCACAGTATTAAAATCAACTGAAATCTGATAATAATTGGGTGAACATACACCTTAAGCATTAAAATAATGTGGGAGAACAGGTAAAAGGATGGATGTGGCCACACTCAGCTGACCTGATACAGAGAATCTCACAAGAAAGAATTCCATTGAACCAGAGCCCTAATTTAAAAGAGAGAGAGAAAACCTAGGAGTTCTTGGATGCATATGTAACCTACATGCAAGTAAAATAAACCTAAACTCAGTGCTTCCTCAGCTTGTGCAATTCAGTTGGCACCAATAAATTAAATAAAGTGTGAAAGGCCCTATCCCTATACCTGCCAGAGTGCTAATGAGAATGCTTGCAGAGTTATGGCATCGCAAGGCACCTGGATCAGCACTTTGAGAAATTTAGAAGCATTTTTGATAAAATATGCAAGTCAAGAAAACTTTCTAATGTAAAACATTTGGTTTGAAATATGAGAAGGAAAACCTTTAACTTAATTTTTTGAAACAATTTTTTTACAAGAATGAAAAAGAAACTATAGTAGATTTGCAAATATGAAGAATAGAATCACTTGGCATTTTTATGTATTTCCTATACTATTTTGAAAATTCAATTGTATTTTGCAAATAGGTGGGGAGTGTATATTTTTTCATGCATTTATTGGGTCCTATAATTTTTTACATTTGCAAATTGCTGGAAATTAAATATTTCAAAAACATGAGCTTAGATAGGGAGCAACTGCTTTCTCTAAAAGTTTATGATTTTTGTTTTTGTCTTCAGGCAGCATGATTAATATTTATTGTTTGTTGCTATGAATTTATTTCAAGGAATATAAGTAATCAATAGACACTCATTGTTCGTAACATGTTTTAAGCCTGAAAAGCAATAATCTGTGAATGATTTTGCAGATATTTTGCATTGAAATATATTTTCTTTTGAAGATAAAATATATTTGAAATGATTCACGCATGAAGTCTTGTCAACTAAGTAAGTTTTCTTTGTATAAATACATTTGCTTTTATGTAGTCCTAACTTTCATTTAACAATGGTTTTTGTAGATGAGAAACGGTTGGTTTAATATTTTCTACAGTTTCTGTTCATCTGTTGTGACTGCGTATTGTTCAGGTCTTTGGTTTTATTATTTTAATCATTTTCGCAATTTTTATCATAATGATTTTTATACTTATGCCATTTTGTGTGTATTAAGTTGATATACTTATTTATTCTATATTTAAAGGTTTATTTTAGAGCATTTTTTGTCATTCTGCGTGATATGTAACGTCTTGTTTTTGTGACTATCTTTAGACGGAGTAATTCACGATAAGTTTGTTTGAATGCTTTGTATTCGACCCATATTTAAATTTTATCAATAATTGATAAGGCCAATTAATTTGAGAGAATTGTCACGTAATTCTGTTCAAGTGGTAATATTTGAAAAGCATGTGGATGATAGACAAAACAATCCAATTTTAATTTCAGTCTTATTATTATTATTATGAAACTTTATTATTGTGGGTATATGATCGCATTATATCCCAAATTATCGTCCAATATAAAATTCATACAAATAAATAAACATCAACAGCATTTATAATAAAATTAATTAACTACGGCACGTTGAGCATCGGAAATTTATTGAGAATGTGCAAGAATTATTCCTATGAAAAGGTAGTTGACTAATGTAGTCTAATAGTTATTCCTTTAATTTTTTTAATGTATCAAAACAATTTATTTTTGTTTTGAATGAAGAAAATTTATAAGATGGCTTACACGTACAACGAATGATTTATCACTAGAGTATTTTCGAAATTTGGAAATTATATGAATAATCGATCACTGCGTCTTGAGACTGAGCTGGATGCGATGTTCACAAAATCTTGGATATGAATGTCATAATAATTATTAAAGAGTAATAGGTAGTAGTTTACATTTCTTGAGTTTATCCTTGAATGAGAGATTGGAAGATGGATATATCCATTTAAGAGCGCGACTTTGAAATTGAAGTAATAGACGTGAGCAAAAAGGGGTTGTTTTATATTGAAGATGCATATGTAAGGATGGATAGACGCATTTTAATAGTGTAAATTTTACTTTCTGAGAGCACGAGTATGGTATATTTCTTTTTAATTTGAAAATAACAGAATATGCTTTATTTAGGCGTGATTGAATATGGTTGTTCCAAGTAAGATAATTTGTTAATATTAGCCCTAGATCAGTTGTTCTAGTTTTCCATGGTATTTTACTGATGTATATAATTAGTTTATCAGTGGTTTCCGAGCAACTTGAAAAAAAGTGCCTCACATTGAATTCCATAATATAGAACGAAAGTCTTGTCCGATAAAAAATAATATTTATTTAACCAATATAAACAACACGTAAAATTGAGAAATATATGCAAAACATCATTCGTCCGTGGATGTGAAATGTTGTAAATAGTCACCACGCACTTTTTCCAGCGTTCTGAAAATCGTTTTATACCGTTTGCATAGAAGTCTACATGTTTTGAAGCGAACCAGTTTTCCAAATCTCCATTAACTTCTTCAGCGGAGTGATAGGTTTTCCCACGAAGTGAGTTTTTCATAGAGGAAAACAGGTAATAGTCTGATGGGGAAAGGTCTGGGTAGTATGGTGGATGTGGTAATACCGTAAAACCGATCTCAGCAAGCTTGCCTTGAGTTAATCGTGCAGTATGCGGTCGAGCGTTATCATGGAGAAAATGGAGAAAATCATCTGCATACATAAATGGCATATTGGAAAATGCACAGTCTGATAAATCATTAATAAAGATAAAGAACATTATAACTGCAAGAACAGATCCCTGCAGACCACCACTAGTTACTTCTTTTTGAGAGGATATGTGTCCATTTATGTTTACGCATTGTTGTTGATTAGTAAGATAAGAGTGAAGTAAACAAAGTCTTCGTCGAATCCAAAATATTTCAGTTTATGAAGAATAAGAGAATGTGTAATTTTGTCGAATGCTTTACAAAAGTCTAAATAAATACATGCAGCAGGTAGATTATAACGAAAAGTTTATCAATGAATGTAAGGAGCTTTGTAACAGTAGATCTTCTTGGACAGAAACCATGTTGACAATTGCGAAGTTGTGGTTTAGATAGTAGGAAAGCATATTTAAAAAGAATTTTTTCGAACACAATAGACATCTTTAGGAGCAGTGAAATTGGATGGTAGCTTTTAATATTTCTAACATCTTTATTTTTAGAAATAGGTGTTATAATAGAAGTTTTCCAGCAAGATGGATAAATTTTATTTGCTAGTATGTACTTAAATATATTGAGAACGTGCGGTGAAATTTCATTTGTAAACATCTTAAGTATGGATGAAGGAAGGAGATCGGCAGTTCTTGATGTAGAGAGATCACAGAAGTTGAGTAATTTGTAAACAGTATTCAGGGATATTGAAACTGATGATAAAAAGCTTGTAGGAATTTTATCAGTGTAAGGCTCTACAAATGTAAGTTTTTTATTGTAAACTAATGCAAAATATGAGTTAAATAGTTCCGATTTGGCAGATGAAGAATCAGCTATATTAGATTCATAGTGTATTGAAGCTGGAAGTCCTCATGACACAGACAAAGATCTAAGGAATTTAAAACCATCATTTATGCTATCAGGTGAAAATGAGTTAAATAGGGTAATTTTAGCCATTTCTATAAAATCTTGTGCTTTGAATACATGCCCATTTTGTCTTTATTGGTTTGAGAAGGAATGCGTTTATTTTTGCGTTCCCCCTAGGGCCATGTCATGTGCATCCTGCAAGAAACTGCTAGGCCTGACAATCATCTCCAACTTTAGATGGGATAATCACATCGATGATGTATGCAGGAAGGCTTCTAAGAATCAGTTTTGCTTAAAAAAACTTAGAAACTATTCAAACAACAAATTCATGTGCACTGTCTTTTTTCTATGGTCTTATCGATCTTTGATTGTCTCTCAAATTTTAGTGATACTCCCGTAATTCTCAATAAAAAACTACAAATGATAATAAACCATAGTCTTAAAATTATTTCTGAAAGTTACGAATCTAAAGTTATTATTAAATTACGAAAAATTCATCTAGCGATTAAATTGTTCAACAAATTAATCAAAGCTTACATCATCTTAATCACCTTTTGCCGGATAGACTTCCTCGCACTAACCACTTTCGTCTGGAGAAATTCTCAAGCAGCTCGAGAAGAAACCAATTGATTCTCTTTTGCAGTATCTACAAAAATAGACAATAAAATTGATCTAACATGCTGATAACTATTCTTAGTTATGTTAAACGTTTATTTATTGTTTATTATATGAAGGCATGAGTAAAACGGATTTTTTAGAGAATCGATTATTGAAACGTTAGCTTCAATTTGAAAAATATCCTTATGTTACATTTCTTGTAATACCTTCTCCCAGCAACCGGTTTTTGAAGATTTACAAAATGATTAAGAATTTAAAAAGTAATATTTGTTCGCTCTCTAAAAACAACTTTTTTTCAAGTTTCCAACCATTGACTGATACCATAATCAAAAGTAGTTTTATATTACTCAATTTAAATTGCTGCTTCCCAGTCGTTTTCATAGATGCTGATTTTATTTCCCTGCTAACTGATGGTGAGGTCATTGAATTCGTAGATTGGAATAAGGATTGGTTGAACTATAGGCTTGACATTGCATCTACATGTATGTCCCTGTTTCATTTGCTCTACCAATTTCAAAAATTCAATGTCCTGCTGCGTTTTGATTTAGGTTATTCATTCTTTTTGTCAGGCGCTATTATTTGAGGGTATATTAGTCAAATTGGATATTTAGTTGAACACACACCTAAGTAAACATGTTTTTGTTCGGAACATTTAAATCACCTGATCTCACAGACTTGGTATTACATGTAGTTAGGGATCGGCGGTATACGAAAACAATACCGAGACCGCGGTTTTCACTCAAAATCGAAGCCGAACCGAAAGAAAACCGAGTTTTCGGGTTTTAGTCGAAGCAGTCGTTTAGAATGTTATTGCCAAGAAACAATGCAAAATGCTTGGCAAACTCCTTATCAAGTTGAAGTGTAATTGTGTTTACTTGATTTTCAACTTAATTTACCGTCATGAAATATACTTAGAAATGTATGTTTCTCTTGAATAACGCTTTCTAAAACCGTTAGTAGTTGGCTAAGAAGCCGAAACCGAGTTCGTCTTTTGGAAACCGCCGAGCGCTACATGTAGCATCTGCAAAACATCAAGACCTATGAGACTGGGTACTGAAGAAGGGGATAGATTTTTAAAATAATCTTCTAGATAGCTTTGTTGCCAATAAGTTTTAATTTTTGGTTTTTCCAATAATGTCACGAATAGAATTTTGTCGTAAGACCACAATGTTAATGGGAATGGATTTGGGATGAGGCGGAACCAATTTAGTGCTGCATGATTCTTTATGTGTTGGTAAATGCTAATGTTTCCGAAATTGTGAATTTGAATATGTGTCATGTAGCTTTCCGTTAGAATTTAAAATTTTACATTATAATTTTCTACTGTAATAATTATGTAATTGTCTTATACAATTAATATTACAGTTGTTGGCGTTTGTGTGATTGGTCCGTTGTCAGACGATCCTATTGGCTCACACTTTTGCCACTAGTGGTGCTATTTGTTAATCATAATTTACATGTTCTCAATTTAAATCATGTTTAATTGAAATGCTTGACACACGATTGCTTTTAGTCTGGTTGAACGTCTGGGTAGTGATTTTCGCCAAAGCATGTCCACCTTGTGCCAAGAATATGATGCCCTGTGGAGATCACGCGTGCACGTGCTTTTATTCAGTTAATTATTGCGATTTGAAGCCCCAGTGTCCTAATAGGGAAGACGAAAAAAATTGTAATTGTAAGTTTTTCAATCAATCTATAATAATACAATGTGATTCTTTAATTGAAAAATTGAACCAATGTGTAATTAGTTTTTGACCCGTAAATAAAATTCGCCATTGATTGCAAATGTATTTGATTTTTGATCATCTTTCTATTTATGTTGCAAATTGTCCAATTTCCGCTAACCAGCGTGATTGGTCGACGCGTGCCATGTCCAAACTTAGTTACCATTCTAAATAGCTTTTCCACAAGTTTTATGGTTCTAAATTAATGAATTTTGGTCCGTAGAATGAAATGTTTTCCCAATTAAATATTTGAGAATGGCACCGTACAATTCTATTTTGCAAAGCGCAATTCCTTTCATATTTAATCAGCGTTGCATTAATTATACATTTATTACATTCTCAAAATACTTGCTAGCTGAATTTTAATAACATCTTCCCAACTTTTAATGTTTGTTTTTGTTAAAAATATTTATCCTTTTACATGTATGATGTGTTACATGCTACAAACATTTGTTTTGCAATATTAAATTAATTGCGACATTTTTCTTAAGTGATAATAGGATTTGGGGAATGCTCAGGAGGTTAATTCTATTAAATGCAACAACTCTTGTTTCAAACGTTTCTTATTGTGGCAGACCAAGATTTATAGTATGTCATTATTTAAACACGTCACCGGATATCTACATTGATAGATTTTATTGCCTGCTGTGAGAAAAGGTTGTTTCCGTTTTACATTAATGAATCCCATGTCAATGGCATTTACCATACTTAAGACTTTTTTACTCAACGTTTTGCTACTTATCATCAATATGGATCCATGATATTCAGTACGTGCCTTCCATTATGGTTTGCCCATTGGAAGTTCATTAAATTGCATACAATTTATTACACTATTGTAAAACCTCTCTAACTTGGACAGCCTAGAGGATATAAAAAATTTTGCAATCTTCAAAAAAAATTAATTGCAGTTGCAAAAATATAAAGTACTTGTAAACTTTCAATTAACCAAAGCAAATCGTTGTGAAATCTAAGGAATTTGAGCTGAAAGTGCCTATTGAGAAACACGTTTTTCATCACAAATTCTCTTGTCGGTTTGAAGTAAACTCTGGATTTCAAAATTTGCAAGAAGTAAGCCTTGTCTTATACCATTATAGGCATACTTGGTTCTTCTTAAAAAAACTTTTTTAGAGTAATATATTCTTTTTTATAAACTTCCCATTCACGCCTAGGATATTTAGCAAATATTTGCCCCCTGGGCACCCCACTAAGTTGAAGAGTTGAGTAGTGTCCCAAATGCATGTCATTTTTACAAATGTCCACATCCCCAAATGTGTATAGCTGTCTGTAATGTAGTATTTGTAGAAAGTTTGGCATAACATCAAGCGATTAAATGTGTAATAATAAGTTAATAAACAAACATTCTATACACAACTTCAACAGCTCTATTTTACTTTTGGCGCATTACTTTAGAGCGAATACGCAAAATGAACATTTTAATGCATTGTAGGAACTTTATTACAAGTGTGCTAGTTTTTGTTCTTTGCATGCATACGTTCACCGTTGGCATTTCCATACTAAATACTTCAATTTCATTTTGTTGATCCCTGATTGCTTTTCATTGTAAATTTAATTTTTTTAATATACACCCGTTATTACACCTAATATAACGAATTTGAGGCACTAAATTTTATATCTGATCAGTTCAGAAAATGCTCCACAATCAGTGATGACGTTGTTATAATTTGTGAAGCTAATAACGAAATATTAAATATCTCCTTACATAATATTGATTTTACCTGCCTCAACAGGACACGTGCTTCCTGAACTGAATTATACTGCCTAAATTTATTTTATTCGCGCGCAGCATAGTTCAAGTTCGCATCTTTTAGTTAAAGAATCCAAGTTTTATTGATTGGGTGCATAATTACACATTCGTCTCTGTTAGACAAATAAATCGCGAAGATTATTATTCCACGCGAATTTCTAATAAAACTAGCTTTATTCCGACCGATTTTATCGAATTATTGGTGTCGTCTGAATGGTTAGTTTTTGATGTTTATTTTATAAGGCTCATCCGGTCGTTCTTAGCCCCATGGTTACTAATACACACGGAATCATTTATTGATTAAAATTCTTTCCCACACTTAATTATTTAACAAATGCAATATTTATGCGAACTCTGTTTATACGGTATTTCAACTGCTTTGACGTTTTTTAACCATGTACTTTTCCATTCATTTTTTATCAATAATTATTTTATTTATTTGGGGAACAGCATGAAAGAAGTATATTTTATTAATATTAAAATGTGTACGCTGTGTGATTATGCTTAAGCCACTGCTTTAAACAATGTTTATAAAAACGTTTTAAACTGGCTTAAAAAACGAAAAAACACTGTGTGCATACATTTTAGTTTACTCTTTCTATTAATTACTTTAATTGTTCAGATTATAACACAGTTTTTTCTTTTTTCAGATATACAAGGCCTCATTTGAAATTTATTTTTGGATGTGGGCGGTTTAAATTTTTTTCCCAAGATGATTATAATCAATCATTTATTTGCAATTTGGTTTTCCCAAAAACTTTAAGGTACATATTTATAGACGCCTTTTATTAATGGGAGAGCAAAAAATGATTTCCGCAAGCAACAAAGTGTACGCCTGTTTTTCTGTGTATTTGCAGTTTAAGTTTAGATTCAAAAAAATGAAAAAACAATACGTTTTAGAATATAAGTATTAACTAATTTAAACAACTTCCCTTATTGCATTATCAGTGCAATTTACCCAGTACGTTAAAAATAGCATGGGAAATATCTTAAATAAGCAATATAAATGTAGTTCATTTATTTACTATAGCAACGTAATTTTAACTGTTGCTAGACTTCATCGTATTTAATACTGATCACGCATTGTTGTAAAATGCATAGCTTTCAAAATTTGATAAAATATTGTTGAATTGGTAGGTCATTAATTTTAATTAAAGGCATTTACTATATTAAATTAATGCTGCCAGCGTTTCGTTATCATTAAAAATGATAGCGATTAGCCTTAATAATTATTTCGCTATGTGAAACGAGTGGTAATCAATCTCTAATTCGCCAAGTGCGAGTTCAAAACATTTTTCTTGTAAACAAATTTCGGTAAGCACTTATTTTTGAAATTCGCCAAGTGTATGAATTCTAATTTATACTAAAAAATTGTTTTTTAAATAAAGAATTTTAACTTTACATAAACGCACTTTCCAATTTACTAAATAACAAAATCATACACACTATGGCAGCTTTTTAAAATCGCGATGAACTACGTCCCTCTTATTACAATTTTTTTCTAAAACAATTTTTTGATTTTGTAGCCCAGCATTTTTTGAGTGATAAAAAATTTGGAAATGGGCCTTTCATCACAAATCATATACCCATTAATATAAACAATGATGGTCTGAACGCTAAATTTATATCCATCCTGAGTAGCATATTCCATAATTGCCAGGATTGTTTTAAATTATGTGAACATCTGGAACGTGTTTTTTGTGAACTGTTTCCAACAGCAATGCAATTACAAGTTTCGAACAAAATTAAACCATTTCAATTAGGTCAACTGCAAATTCTTCTGGAATAATGTTTCCATCAAGAAAGTTTTCCTGAGACTATTTAAATTTTCAATGTTTTCCAGCAAAGTAGAATTTTGCGATATTTTTTATTTCAAAGAGGGACCACTATCCAAAGCGGCAACAAATTGTGCATTTCTGGTGTATCAAAACTGCCTTTTAGGCCTTTAAAAATAAAAGTATCAGCAAATTAAAAGAAAATTAAATAAAAACAAAGCAAAAATAGATTTTTTTGGTTTAAATATTCGCGGATATCGCTATATTAAGTATTTATGACTGTAACAACTGTTCAATTGCAATTTTAGTTTTAATCGTCTTTTAAAATATATGCTGTCATTTATATAGTAAACTTAATTTCAGTGTCGTTTTTAACATGGAACAATTTCATCAACAGCAACAATTTGTTGTTTACTTTTAGATAAACTCATTTTTCATGATTAATGTGTGATGGTGTGGTATGAAACCTTCTGCAAGTTATGTTATTTCTAAACATTAATTTGCTTATCTGATCACTGACATCTACATACTGATTCTTGCAAATATCTAAGTGGAACAGTATTTATTGACCCATTTCCAATTGTGTTTTGTGTAAACTAAACTATGAAACGGTTTTTGAGAGAAGGCATTATAGCCTTTCGGCAATGTTTCCAACTACTGTAACGAAATGACATGCGAACGGTTGTTCAACGATCGTTTTTTGACCGAGATTTATGAGTTTCTACTCATGACTTGTACAAATATCTGTCCTGGCTGTTCTTGTTTGATTGCAGTTGTTTACTTTTCATAAATGTATGGCAAATGAGCTTGTTTTTGTTTAAAAGTGTGATGATTACACAGTGGAGCAAACAAATGCATCAAAACGAATATGCACCAGGGTACTTACCACATTTTCAATTGTTTATCGAATTGCTTTTTATATAAAACAAAACAGAGTCGTGTGTGCATTTTAAAACGTCATTGACTGAGATTCCAGAGGTGGTATACATTCGATTTCGCATTGATTAAACTCATTTATTCATTAAAGGTGTCTTATTTTTTTAATACTATTGTTCATGTAAACGTTTGAAAAAATTACTTCCAATTTGCAGTGCTGGCAGAAAAAAATATGGGGTGCTTAAAAGACATGTTTTTCAATGTTTTTCTCAAATGTTCGAAATAGTCTTAGACCAGAGAAGGTCCAAGAAAACTTCGTTTTCTCTAAAAATGCTAAATGAAGCCTAAATTTATTCCTAAAGCATATTCCTTTCGCATTTTTCTTTGGTTAATTTTCGTTTGTTTCTTTTCAATACATTAATTGAAAAAAACATGTTTTAAACTTTAAACTATTTAAACGTATTCTTTCTAAAAATAGTATAATTGCCAACCCTGTCAATTTAAAACACAATCTCGGTTGAATTGATATTTTAAATGCTAAGTACATGTATTTATATTAATTGCTATGCTTCTTTAGACCTACAGGCAATTCTTGTTTTATTCTTTAACAATTGCGTTGAGTCGAATCAATAATATTTGTATTATATTTAAAATTGAATATATCAAGTCAACAATGAACTTTTATAAATTTTAATTTGCTTGTACATAATACATAAGTACATTGTGAATGTTTTTCACGGCTGTTCATTATAAATATTTCTTAAGGCTGTGAGAAAAGTTTTACGGATGGAGGCTTTCTTTTTAATAAGCAAATATCTTGATCCGAATTTTGAGTTTATAATCTTGTTGTTTCCTAATTCCGTTCTGCCGGAAGGGAAATCACTTTTTTATTAAAATAACATAAAGTCGCTTTTTTATTTAAGACTTCAATTTGCTAAAATGCAAATCTAAATCTAGCATTAATCATTGAAAGATGCCATTTAAACGGTCGTAATGAAAGAATAAGAAAGCAACGTTCATAAATTTTGAGGGAAAACGTTTAGAAATTGAAAGGCAATCTTAAAAATTCTTCGTTTAAACACCGGGTTCCCCTTTCCACTCCATTTTTGTTACATTTCTTCAAATCAGGTTCTTCTGTACCCAAAATTAATATGCCAATTTTTCCTTTAATGAAATGCTACCCTGGTTTACTTCCTTCCCGCCAAATGCATGTTTTGCATTAATTGCTCTGCACCTGTAGTTGTTGTAAATGTTGTGTTCACTGGGAATTTTCCACTTGAAAGTTGTTTTCAGGATTAGGAGTTACTCAGGAAATTGTGGTTTCATTGTTTTATATCCGTGAGGCCTAATTGCTTTTCACTTTTACAAAATTGCAACCCGCTTAGTTTTTTGATGCATTCAGTTACTTGTAAACAATGTTAAATTCTTTTAAATATCCTTTAGTATCGAAATGATTGACAACTAGTGTAGTGGCTTGTGTAGTCTCCGTATTTTGATTGGCCAAAAATAATGAAACATTAAAATCACTTTACCTGGGTGAAATTTCTTTAAAATTCCACAAAATAATTAACTCTCTAGCGCCGATTGGGGTCACTAACGATCGATTATAGGTAAAATTGATATCCTGTATACCATTTAGTGTTTACAGACTACTGGCCTTGAGATTTTTTTTGTATAAGAATAAAATTCCGTGCAGATTTCCTTCTAAGACGTTAATTCCCATAGGCAAAAAAATAATTGAAGACCTACACTTTCGAAGGACTAGATTTCGAAACATTTTTTCTAATATTTGATTCCAAATGTGATCCAAAGGGAAAGCAATAGAAAGAAATATATTTAGGAAATGTGTGAGAAAACATGAGCACTCTTAAATATCTGCGTTGATAAGCATTTGCATATAATAAACTTCTGTTGATGGTATTAAGGTTTAGTTTTTTGCAAATTTAGGATATAACACGAGGCCAAAATGAGCTTTCATTAAGCAAAGTAAATTTATAGTTCTGCACGTTAATTTGATTATACAGCTATTTTCATTTATTTTTTCATTCAATATACATTTTTTATAATCTTATTTTAGAAATGTTTGTTCAATAATAGGAAGAAATATATAAAAAAATTCTGGTTGCACAATATTTTTCAAAAAAATTATCGAGCTAAAACGAGCCTCATTGATTGAAGAGTTCTATGTGGCGAGCCGAGCTTAAAAATGTCATCATGTTGATAAGTTTGCCTAAAACAAATCATTATAGACATATTGTTACAATTAAGTGTTACAATTGTGTAAGAGACTGAAAAGAGTAATTTATACATGCAAATTTTGATAATTCATGTTTTATATTAACTTGTTTAAAAAAATTCTGAAAGCCATTCTGAGTATTCCTTGTCACTAAAGATTTAAAAATTCTTTTCATTCGTTAATAATTATGAAATGGCTTATAAATTTTGAAATTCAGCTGTTGTGAAATGTAATCTCAGAAAAATATCCCAGCAATGTGTATAAGTCCTCATTTATTAGGAATGTAGCAGGGGTGTATTCCTACAATTTACAGCGGGTATACGCTAGTTACCAATTTAAAATCAGCGTTTACGAGAGACGTATATTCATACAAAAATTACAAATTACGCTAGATCCTTTCAAATGGAGGGCATGAGGCGCATACCTGCGTATATGCCCTCTACTGCAGCTGCAGCCTTCGACTTTAGATATCATGCTATTCAACTTAGTAATTTCTATTTTTGTTTAAAGCATCTCCTAGAAAGTGACAAAATAACGTATTAATATAGTACGATGCTTAGATCACATTCAATCAAGTGAATTGCAACATTCTTATAACAACTTATCGAAGGTAAATCAAATTTAAATTGTTTAAAGTTTAAATAACCAGGTATTCGGAATGTTTAATCCACTCCACCCTCGAAGTTTATAAATTAGACTACAAACATCCTAATTCGTGTTTTTAATCAACAATGTTTATACGTTTTCCCGCTTGTTTTTTTAGTGTCTCTGTATCACAGAAATTTCGCGTGACAAACATTAGTAAAGCATGCGTTGTCAATGCATCGCTGATTTTGTACGTATGTTACAGCGCGGGTGGTTTTTCTTTCGCTGTTGGCGGTGTTTGACGACCTTTTATTTCTCGCTATCCTCCAAACTGACATTTGGACTGCGCTAGTTATTTAGTAAATATCGTTATTTTGACTGCAGTAATTGAACCAATTCAAAATGCAGGCATGTTCTATATTCTTTTCGCTTTCCAGTTTCGATTTATTCAGAAATTTAATGAGTTTTGTACCTAAAATATTACGC